>OY728135.1:1137456361-1137653976 GCA_963277665.1 Viscum album | reverse complement strand
CTTCCTCTTGCGCTTCTTCTTCTTGTTCTTGAATAGTATCTATTGATTTCTTTTGTAAACACTTGGTGTGAGAACTTGATGCTCTAGTCGTATGGGCCAATTCTTCAGCACCGGAAGCCAAAGCCACATCACCCCAAGTCAAATCATCGTCATCAAAAACAAAGTCACCAGCTGCATCACGCTCCTCATCCACGGCACCAAGCAACCACTCATTGCAGTCATCAATTTCCTTCAAAGAGATAGGGTCAATGGAGTCTCGTTCATTGAATCTGCGCATCAAGGCTCTATTATACTTGATAAAAACCAAGTCATTCAATTTTGCTTGAGCAAGCCTATTTCTCCTTTTTGTGTGAAGATTTTCAATAACACTCCAATTTCTTTCACAACCTGAAGCACTGCATGTAAGACTGAGCACTTTTATCGCAAAATGTCCCAAGTGTGAAGCTGATGCACCATTAGTTGCCCACCAATCAGCAGGTGCCCTCAATTTCCTATTTCTTATTGCCAAATCAGTGCCAAGAGTGCCCAATGCCTCTATATTTTGTCAAGTCTTCAGCAATCTTATCAACCATCACTATATCAGGTGTCAATCTTTGAATGCATTTGATCAAACCCATATTTACCTCTTCATCATCATCAATGTCAGGATGATCATAGAAGAACTCTGGATTCAAAAAGTATCATGCAGCATGCAAAGGCCGATGAAGTTGAACTTCCCATCTTTGATCAATTATTTTGAAAATCTCTTTATATTTTTCTTCTCTATTGTTGAAGGCCTTTGCAATTGATTCTTTTGCTCGATCCATGGCTTCATATATGTATCCCATAGGAGGCTTTCTTTCCCCATCAACCAAACGAAGCACTTCAACAAGTGGAGCACCCACTTTGAGAGAATAATTGACATTGTTCCAAAAAGAGGCACTTTGCACAATCAAAACATTATCTTTCCCTTTCCGCTCCTTTGCCCATTTACTTTGATTCCATTCATCAGAAATGAACATCTTCCTCAAATTAGCTTGTTGGGTATACATGCTAGAAAGTGTGATCATGGCAGTGGCAAATCTAGTCTTTCCAGGTCTAAGGAGCTCCCTTTCTTTGGGGAATTGTCGCATCAAATTCAATACACCGGCATGGTTATAAATGAAACCACTAATTGTCACCGCCTTCTTCAAAGTTTTAGCAAGCATAGGAATTTTCCAAATATCTTCTAAGATGAGGTCAATGCAGTGAGCGGCGCACGGGGTCCAATACAAATTAGAATAAGTTGCCTCCAATAATCTCCCTATTAAAAAATAGAAAATAAAGAACTCATATTAGTAAGTAATAAAAATCATTGAAAAAAAATAAAAGTTTAAAAAAATATCAACGTAAGTATTGTTGACAACAATGATATTTACCAGCAAAAACATTATTTGAAGCACTGTCAGTGACAACTTGTATCACATTGGATGGTCCAACCTTCTTGACAAATTTATCCAACAAATCAAACATCTTTGTTCCGCTCTTTACATAAGAAGAAGCATCAACCGATTCAATAAATACTGACCCCTTTGGGCTATTAACCAAGAAATTTATCAATGTTCTCCCCCTTCGATTTGTCCAACCATCTGTCATGACTGAACATCCTTTTCTTGCCCACTCCTCCCTAAATTCCTTCAACAGTAAATTTGTATGTTCTAATTCCTTTTTAAGCAAAGGAACTCTTACCTCATGGAAGCTTGGAGATTTCATACCTGGTCCGCATTGTCCAACTGCCTCAACAAATGCCAAAAAACTATCATAATTGACAGCATTGAAAGGAATTCTGGCATCATACATCCACCTTGCAAACAATTGGCAAGCATGATCTCTTTTCTCCTTCTTGTATGCATCCATGACAGTTGTTTGTCTAACATTAGACAATTTTCTTTGTCGTACAACTTCTTCTGGACTTGGAGTGAAAAATGCATCTATAACTCCCTTTGCCTTGGATACAGGATCGTTATTGCTTCCTTTTTGAGAACCTGATCCTTGTGGCATGCAACTGTTACTTGAAATAGCTTTCCTTTTCTTTCCACCATCAAATATTGTACGTTCTAGACCTTGCACCTCTTCTTCTATAAAATCATCATCAATTGCATATATCCCAGGCCCGACTATATTCCTTTTTTCCTTCAAAGCCCTTCTATCTTCATCAATTTTTTTTAGCTCCTCTCTCACATGTGCCGGACAATTTTGGCATGCGGTTGTGTTTCTATATCCACCGGCCAAATGTTGTTTGGCTCTAGTAATACCACCCTTCGTTACTTTTCCACAAAATTTGCATGTTACTGAATTTTTATCTAAAGGATCTGTTAACATGCAATATTGCCAAGCAGGGTCTTGTTGCCTTGCTTTAGACATTTTGAAATATCACAATTCCTGAAATATTTAAAACAAATAATTACATATTTTAAACCATATATCTAAAAAAACAATAAGCAAAAAATAAAAAAACACAGCATCAAAAAAAAATAACAGTGAACTGCCCTCAATAGGGAGGACAGCAGCAACTGAAAAAAAAAACATTGAACTGCTGCCCTCACTGAAGGGCGGACAGCAGAAACTAAAAAAAAAAATAGAAAACATAAATAAAATTGAATAAAAAATTCAGTACTTCGGTTGCCGCCTGCGCCTGCCTCGGACGAGGAGGGGTGGGTCGTCGTGGTCGGTCAGCCTCGATCGGAAAGCAGGTGTCGAGGGAGGCGACTGGCACCGAGGGGCTGGGTCGCGGCTCGCGGGAAGAGGAAGGGAGGCGACTGGAGGTATGTTTGGGTGTTTTTTTTAATCAGGCGGGATAGGGTACGATGCGGGTTAAAAAAACGCAAAAAAAAAAAATTACTTTGGCGCAGTGGCGCGCGCCACGCCACTGTGTGCCATGGCGCACCATAGCGCGCGCCACTGAGCACCTTTCTAGATGCACCATGGCGAAGCCATGGCGTGGCGCGCGGCTTCCTAGCGCGCGCATGGCGCGCGCCATTAATAACTATGAGTCACGCGCAAGAGGGTTCCGCCGGAATCGGAGCGGGAGAGGTGCCGCGACGAGAAGAGGTCCCGCGGGCAAGAGGAGCGTCGTCGGGGAGAAACGCCGCAGGAGGAGCGGCTGGATCCCATCGGGAGGCGCGATGGGAGGCGCGAGAGGGATTGAGAGGATGCCGGAGAGGGAGGGGCGTTGTCGGGGAGAACCGCAGGCTGGGAGTGCGCCGTGGGGAGGGACGCCGCTGGAGGGCCGCGTGCGGGAGAGGTTTCGCTGGCCGGGATCGGCACAGGAAGGCCGCCGCGCGGGAGCGGTGCATGGCAGACGGGAGCGGACAGCGGGAGGAGGGCGACGGGACGCGTCGCACTGGAAGCTGGGGGGGGGGGGGAATCAGACGCCGAGGGAGGAGCCCGTCACACCAAGAGGGCTACACGCGCAGAGGGATTCCGCCGGGATTGGGGGAGCCGGCAGGGGGAGATCCGTTGGGAGGTAGGCCGAAGCAGGGATCAAGGACCGCCACAGGGGGCAGACGGGAAAGACCTACGGCTCGTAGGCCATGGAAGTCGCCGCCCCCCATGGGGGAGAAAAAAATATTGAGAAACCCTAGAGCAGAATAGAAAAAAAAAATAGATGGGAGGGGGGGTCGGGATTAGGTTCCCTCTGATACCATGTTGGAGGATAAAATGAGAGAGACCCGAACCCCCAAGGTGTACTCTCTAAAGGAACCCTTGGGGTTATTTTATAATGAATACTAAAGATCAGACTGGACCTCAAGTCCGATGTGGGATGCAAACTTTAACAGCAACCATTAAAATAATACATATATCTTGGGAATATTGTAGAGTAGGCCCAGAAATTGTTCCTCTTGAATGCAGATAGAACACTATTTATAGAAACTAATATGAGATAAAAGACTCCAAGATTAAGAAATACAAAAATGCAAACTAACACATATTACCCGATAAATCCATATTTGAAACTATTCATCCATTTAAATAAATGTGCATTGATGGTACATTAATGCTGGAAGAGATATTCATTTTCAAAAGTATCCTTAGAAAAAGAATCCATAAAAAATAAATCAAACTTCTAACAATGAATTCCCTTTGTTGGAGTCTGTATCCCACATCGGACTTGTGGTCCGATGTGGTCATTTTCATTAATTATAAAAGAATGTCTCCGCCTCACTTTGAGGTAAGGAGGCAAGGGGGTTTCTCAACTTACATGGTATCAGAGGGAAATTAATCTCGAGCCCTCCTCCTCCCGTCTATTTTTTTTCCCCGTCGGCCTCTAGAGTTTCTCCCCGTGAGGGGCGGCGGCCCCTCCTCATGTAGGGTTGGGTTTACTTTATTCCGCCGCCCCTCCGGGCTCTCTCTTTTTTATCCCTGTCGGCGGCTCTGTCCGACGGATCTCCCTCCCTGCCGGCTATCTATCTCAGGCGGCCTCACGGTTCTACCCGAACCCTGCCCTCCCGGTGGTTCTCCCCCTGCCGGCACTTCCTTGCCTGGGTAAACCTCCCACTGCGTCTTCTGCGCGCCCCTCCGCGGATCCTCTACCCCAACGGCCTAACCTACGCGGCTCCCTGCGCGCGGCTTTCCGGCGCCCTCCCGAGATCCCGACGACCGGCCGACTCCCTCCAGGCCCTCCACATCTGACGCGGATCTCCCCCCTGCCGGCACCGGCTTCCAGCGCCGCCTCTCTCGCAGTCCGGGCGATGGTCCTCCTGCGGCGACGGTACTCCCGCGGAGCTCCTTCCCCTCCAAATCCCGACGCAACTATCGTCCTCCATGCGCGCGGCTTCCGCCCCTCCCGCGGCGGTTTTCCCCGACGGCGCTCCTCCCGCCCTACCCAACGGTCTTTTCGGCTCTCCGGCATTCCTCCCGGCGCGACTCCCGTCGAGGCTCCTGACGTCCAGATCTGCCGCGTCCAGATCCCTCCTCCCGCAGCGTGCGGCTCCCACCTCCGCGCGATGGCCTCTCGGCGACTCCATCTGTCAGTTCTGGCCAGATCTGGTCGGATCCACTCCCTGCACGCGACATCTCCCAGATCTGCCAAAATCCGGCCAGATCCAGGCTAATCCTTCCAGTTCTGGGCTGTTCCGGCCAGATCCCTCCCCATGCACCTCTGCTGCAATCCCGCTGCAATGTCGCCTCCCCTATCTGCTGCTCAACTGCTCCCTCCATGTCGGCCTCTTCCTGCTTCCCGTGGCATTCCCGCCTCAATCGTCGGCCTCCTCCTACGGATTTCCCGACGCTTCGACGACCGGCACCGCCATTGCGGATTTCTCGACACTTTGACGACTGGCTCTCCCGAGCGGATTTCTCGGCGCTTTGACGATCGGCCCGACATTACGGATTTCCCAACGCTCTGACAACCGGTCCGTAGTGCGGATTTTCCCGACGCTCTGACGACCGACCCGCCAGTGTGGATTTCACGGCACTCTGTTGTCCGGCCCCGCACTTTTCCGGTGATGACCCATCCTTTTTTTTTCTTTTTTTTTTCAGCGGCATCACATTACCATCTTGAGAGGGAGCAGCATCAACAAAGATTTTATTATTTCCGTTTCTTCTGTTTTTGTCTTGTATTTGTCATCAAGCTGGGCATGTCCAGCTTGAGGGGGAGCGTTAGCATCTGTTTTTTTTTTTTTTTTTTGCTTTCTTTTCATTATGTGTCCAAGCTAGGTACACCTAACTTGAGGGGGAGTGTTGGAGTTTGTATCCCACATCGAACTTGTGGTCCGATGTGGTCCTTTTCATTCATTATAAAAGAATGTCTCCGCCTCACTTTGAGGTAAGGAGGCGAGGGGGTTTCTCAACGGCATCTTGAGGGGGAGCAGCATCAACAACGATTTTATTATTTCCGTTTCTTCTGTTTTTGTCTTGTATTTGTCATCAAGCTGGGCATGTCCAGCTTGAGGGGGGGTGTTAGCATCTGTTTTTTTTTGTTGCTTTCTTTTCATTATGTGTCCAAGCTAAGTACCTAGCTTGGGGGGGAGTGTTGGAGTCTGTATCCCACATCGGACTTGTGGTCCGATGTGGTCATTTCCATTCATTATAAAAGAATGCCTCCGCCTCACTTTAAGGTAAGGAGGCAAGGGGGTTTCTCGACTTACACCCTTAAAACTAAACCAATGTTCTCTTGTAATCACATTCAATAAAATGAATTTATTGATAAAGAGAAAAACTTGGACTTAACTGAGCATAGGAAAGCAAAAATGGGTTTATTGGTAATTTTATCATATTTTTTAATGAATTTCGAAGCAGACATAAATAATCAAACAAACCAAGACTTTACCTTCTTATCGCTTGATGCTTACGACCAGAATATTCTTTGATCTTTATTTGCAAATCATGAAATGAATTCAACAATGTGCAGAGACGGCGAGTTGATTCTATAGATGATGTGAAAACGATGCACTTCTCCCCGCTCAAAATTTGCAGAAGGGCAACTAAATACAAGGGCTTCAGATTTGACTCACAAATCTGCAAAAGAAACCAGAACTAGAAGGCTGCGTTAAACCAAACATATGTAAGCACCTTGCTAAAAATATACAATTATAGTTAAACATCGAAAACTAATCAAAAGAAGATGTACTGAAACAGATGCTGAGGCTTTGGACATAAATATTAAAAAAAACTGAAAAACAGGTAAAAGGTTTATTTGGAAAAATGTACCACTTTGTAAGAGCTCAACTTTTCAGGGAGCTTATAGCGCCTTTTCCCAGTCGTGAAGAACAATGGATGATGCAAGTCCAGGTGAGCTAGCTTTCCAGGATCTTGTGTTAATGTGGCGGACAGGACCATTTTAGAAAGCCGAGGATATGATTTACCTTTAAAGCCCCTCCTGATGCCGCTACAATGGATCAAGAGCAATATTAATATTTTGGGCAGCATATACAAGTAGCCTAGAGTCGTGTTTTGTTTTGAAAACGTTTTCTATTTTAATTTTTCAAAAATGTATTGAAAATGTGTTGGAAAATGTTTTATATATCAATGGTGTTAGAGTATTTAGATAATTAGGATATGGGTTTGACTAGGTTTATCCTATCCCCTTTTCCTCTTTAAAATTTGGAATTTCCTATCTTAAATCTTGTATCTCATATCTGTCACTATAAATAAAGCATTCTGCTCTCATTTTTTGAAAAATGCTTTCTATTTACATAATTCAATACATTTTTAAAAAATAAAAAAATGTTTTCTAAAATTGAATGCCAAAGGTGCGTTTAATATATGAAAATTCTCTATTTTTATTTTTTTAAAATTTATTAGAAAGTGTGGCAAGATAAAAATGCTCACGATCTCCTTATGGTTCTCAAGGAACCAAGTTCCATGGGATGTGATATTTGGACACAGGGGAAGAAGTCTTCATCATTGGAACCAATTGATCGAAGCACTGTTGGCAGCCAGGACTGGTAAGCCTCTCTGAGCAACCGATCTGTTTCATCAACAACCTGGAATCTATGATTTAGTCAAAATTGGCTCACAGCAAACAAAAACAAGAGAGGGAGAGGGAAAGGGAGAGAGACGGAGAGGGAGTTCAACAACTTACAAGATAACAGAGATGTTCAAGTGTAAACCCTTTGGTATTATTGATATGGTCCATCAGCCTTCCAGGTGTGGCCACCAATATGTCCACTGAACTTTGCAGCCCAAATGGAACATTTAAAGGATCATAACAAATGCCAGCCTCCAGCTTGGGCCTCTTAATGAGCTCTGAAACTTCATCAGCAATTGAAGATTGACCGACAGCCAGACCAACAGATAGGCCCACTGCAGGTGCAAGAGCAGCAAATACTTCCTTAACCTGAACAGTAAGTAGATATATATATAAATATATAAATTTCAGTGATAGAAACTCAAAAGTCCAGGAAATCAACCTGATTGGTTTCTACAATAATCACATTTTGTTGACTAGATAATCAAGGCCCCTCACATTCAGGCTACATTAGGTATAAACAAACATTGACCTAGAAAAAAGAATGAGCGAGGAAACAATCAAGAAGTCGTGTTTGGTACTGGGTTGAGGAAAAAGGTTGAGGGAGCTTCAGTTAATCATATAAGGAAGGTGTACAAAGAATAGAACCAGAAACCACAATCATTTGTAAGGCCGTTTCGCTTTATTTATAGATCTAGATATGAGGTGAAAGGCTGTAGATACAAAATTCAAAAACAGAAAAAAGATAAGATGAACCTAGACACACTGACGTGATAAGTACATCACTGCTAGAAGGGAGTTTTTTTTTTTTTTTTTTTGGGGGGGGGGGGGCATTTGGATCCACATGTAAGCAAAGGGAAGGGATGTTGTTATTCTGTTAGGGGGAGAAGATCTGGGCCCGCGTATGTGGTTGGGGATTCATTATATAAGCAGGGGGGTGAGTAAGGGGAAGGCAGGAAGGAATTCAGTTCGTGAGTCGGCCTTTGGGGCTTGAGCAGGAGATTCCTGGGGAATTTCTCGAGTGTCTTCTCCTCCGTTTCCTCTTCTTCTTCATCTGCCTGTAATTCTGGTCGGCTCTGTTTCAATATATATAAAGCAATCATCTCCCGGTACGTGATCCTTCTAACTTGGTCCAACCTGCCCTTATTCTTCTATCCCTGTTCGGCCAAGCCAACCACTACCGGTTTTCATCACGATCGGTGAGCCGCGCATTGCCGCGACTTCGCTCGGAGACGACGCGTACAGCCGGCTCACGTTGAAAGGCGGCACGTTCGGCTGAATCGCACTGGACGGGGCGCACAGCCTTTCTTCCTCTGTTGGCTCACGCCCAAAAGAGCCACACACTGACGTTTCCTCTTCAACGCCTGTCCCACAAACGCGTGCACATTCCAGGGATTTCGTTCGGAGGAGGCACACGCTGCCAGTTCGCGACCAGAGGACACACGCACAACTGGCCAGCACGCACTGTCAGCTACGACTCAGAGGCGGCGCACACTACTACGTCGACGATCAAAGGAGGCGCTCACCCACAGCTTGTGTCAGCCATATCGCGACCTGCTCCCCGGTCCTTCCAACCCACTAATGCGACCAGTGACAAAACGAAGTAGCCATGGAGCTGTGACACCAAGGCTGCTTGGATGGAGTGGAACAGCGACCCGGACGGCTTGAGTCACTACTGGAGCTCTGGGAGCAGGAGCGCCGGGAACAGGCTGAATTACGGAAGGCCCGGGTACTTGAACAAGCTGAACTCCATAAGACTGTCGCCAGTTTGGCGAGACGCCTGGAAAAGACTCCCCAACAGGACGAGACACATCCGTCTCAGGTACTGGAGCTCTCTTCCTCGCGCACAGTGGCGTCAGGCAAACCCACGGACCGCAATCTCGATGTTGGAATCCCTGCACATCACTTTAACAATGAGTTCAAGCAGCCACCTGCCACAAAAAGGGTGGAGCTCCCAATGTTCGATGGCAGGAACCCCAAGGGCTGGATCACGCACGCCAAACTCTACTTCCGCATCAACCATTGAAGGTATTTCTATTCACTGATTTACAATTCGGGACGAGATGCACCCGGCCTTATGTGGCCAGTGTTCAAAGAGGAGCTAATGGAACGTTTTTGCGGTTTGAAAATTCAAAATCCCTATGAAAAACTCGCAGCTCTCCAACAAAGTCACTGCTACCCCGCCAACCTAAGCCACTATACGTCAGTATCTCTTGCATGATCTGCAAGAAGATATTTGAAGTTGGGTCTGGATCCACGACCCAGTGACTCGACTGCAAGTGATGCAGCTAGCTCGGCATATGGAGCTCACATTTACAGGAGGCGTGGGCACTTAGTTTTGTGGAGGTGGGTAGTGGAATTTTAGCAAGGTACGTGAAGCAGAACCATGGCAGGCTCCCGACCGATCGGGTACATCCCTGGAGAGCAAGACCACTCTCCAACCAAATAGACGGGGGAAGGTTATTGTCACTAGAGTTCGTCAGAAGCCCCCAATTTTGGTTCTGGACGCAGCAGAAGCACCTGACGGATCTATTGCCAACACGACTAATGTCGGGTTCAAAAGATCATCCGCAATGTAAATGACGTGAACGTCATGACCAATGAAATTTTTCCAAAAAATATTGACAAATATTTTTTCCAAAACCAAGAGAGGATCTTTTTCACGTTAATTTATAATTAATTTTGTTAAACCCTCTTTTTATTTTTGCGGGTATTTCCAAGTCTCAGATCGGAATACTCCTATGTGTATTCCTCTTTCTCAATCTATAAAAGAAGACATCCACCTCACCTTGAAGGTAAGGGGGTTTTCCCATTCTACATGGTATCAAAGGGAACCCATTCCTGAGCCCTCCTAATTTTTTTTCCTCTCGGCTTTGCCCTACGTGGCACTCTCCCTCCCTCCTGGGTCTGCCCTACCCGGCACCCCCCCTCCCTCCTCGGTCTACCCTACCCCCCCATCCTAGCGGCGCTCTCGCCCGGCGACCTGCGCCGTCCGGCCCCAGCCTCCAACGGCCCTCCTCTGTGCGCGACGCATCCTGCAGCCCTCCTCTGCGCGCGACACCTCCAGCGCCCCCCCGGCGGCCCTCCTCTACACGCGACGCCTCCAGCGGCCCTCCTCCTCTGCGCGCGGCGCCTCCAACGGCCCACCGGCGGCCCTCCTCCCTCTGCGCGCATCAAAACCCGCCGGCCTCTCCTTGAGGCACACTCGCCATCTTCTCCCGGCCGCCCTCCTGGCGCTCTAGCCGGCTCGCCTCCTACGGCTCCCTCTCTGCCCGTCACCTCCGTTGCACAGAGCCATTCACATTTTTCCGGCACGCCCGACCCCCCGCTGATTCCGGTGCTGCCCACAACTGCGTCTTAGACCACTACCCGACGCCTCCATGGCAGACTCCTCCCCTCTGCCTCAGATGATCACCACCTCCGCCCGCCTCGTCGATGACCGGTTGGACTCCACAAATTTCTCCATCTGGCGGAAGACTGAGGTGATGTCCCTAACCGGGATGGACCTTGATGATCACCTTGAGGATCCTCCCCCAGCTTCGACTGACCCCAAATACCGTTCGTGGAAGCTTGCCGATAACAAGATCTTCGCTCTGCTGGTCAATTCAATGGATCAATCAATCAAGGATGTCACCCACACGGCGAATACAGTCAAGGAACTCTGGGACTCCTTGAACATCATGTATTCTGAGACCAACAACCTGGCTCGGGTTTCCAATATCCTCCAGCGTCTGTCCCATATTCGACAGCAGGAGCAGTCCTTCACCGCATATTTCATGGAATGGAAAGGGCTTCGTGATGAATTGCAGAAGTTGTGGCTCGTTCCCCAGACACCAGCAGAGGCTCAGACCCAGCGGGACCAACTTTGCATCTTCACTCTTCTCAGCAGCCACGCTCCAGAGTTTGCCACCACGGCGACAGAGCTGCTCGTCAGCCCTTCGACGCTAGAGATCCCACAGGTTTATCATCGGCTAAGCAAGGCCCAGCGGGCTCTCCCCCCTCCCGACCCCATTATCGACCACTCAACTCTCGTCGGTCATAGCGGTGGACGCTCTTCGGGCCCTCGTGGACGTGGCCGTGTGGAAGGTCGTCCATGTCCCCTCTGTCAACATTGTGGCAAAGTTGGCCACCTGATCGACCGATGTTGGGTTCTGCATGGACGTCCATCTCAGCGCCCGAGGCAGGAACAGACAGCGGTCCAGGAGGCTTCCTTGGCAGTCGTCACTCTTCCACCATCTCTGGACCTGTTTATGGCCGACATTCGGCTGACTCATGATCCTCGGGACCCCGCAAGACTTGGTCCATCCTCGGCTTCTCTGGCTCATTTTGTTTGCTCTGCTGCCTTTGTCGGTCGTCGCTCCCCTGCATGGATGCTCGACTCAGGTGCCTCCGACCACCTCACCGGTGATATTGGTATGTTGACCTCCTACTGCCCTTATACTGGTTCATCAGCCATCACCGTCGCTGATGGGTCCACTATCCCCATTGCGGGTTTCGGCACATGCTCCCTAACTCCATCGATTCACCTACCCTCTGTGGCACATGTGCCCCACAGTCCATTTAATCTTCTTTCCATCAGTAAGCTGACAAAAGATTATAATTGTGCTGCCATATTTACCTCATCTGGTGTTGTATTTCTGGAGCGGACTACAAACCAGGAACTTGGTAGAGGCCAGCTTCAGGACGGGGTCAACATGTTCGATGGACCGGCACCCATCGCTTGCACGTCTGCCTCTGCTCGAACATTGGATCTTCATTCCCGGTTGGGACACCCGCCTGCCTCCACCATTCATCAGTTTTTTCCAGACTTTAGTCGACATAATTCTTTTCATTGTGAGTCATGTACATTTGGAAAACATCATCGCACTACATACATTCCTCGAGTGGATACAAGGGCCTCAAACCCTTTTGATCTGGTTCATTAAGACATGTGGGGTCTTTGTACCATTTCGAGTCATTTGAGGTATAAATATTATATATCTTTCATTGATGATTTTTCGCGAATGACTTGGCTTTACCTCCTTCGAGAACGCTCCGAAGTGTTTTCCACCTTCCAAACCTTTTACAATGAAATTCAAAACCAACTTTCCATCTCTGTCAAATGTCTCCGCTCAGATAATGGGCGTGAGTATCTCTCCACTCTCTTTCGGCAGTTTCTCCAAACAAAAGGTATCCTTCATCAGACCTCCTGTCCGGATACACCCCAGCAGAATGGCGTGGTCGATCGCAAACACAGACATATTCTGAAGACTGCTTGTGCCCTCTTCCACCGACAGGTGCCTCTGCATTTTTGGGGAGATGCAATTCTCACTGCTACCTACCTTATAAACCGTCTTCCTTCCTCTATCCTTCAGGGGGAGACTCTTTTTCGAACTTTGTTCTCCTCTCTCCCTCTTCACTCCCTTCCCCTTCGCGTGTTTGGATGCCTCTGTTACGTTCATAACACATGTCCTAGCCTCTCCAAACTCTCTCCCAAATCCCGCCAGTGCATTTTTCTTGGCTACTCCCGCACTCAACGCGGATATAACTGCTTCTCACCCGACCTACGACGGTATGTCATCCCGGCCGACGTCGCATTTGTTGAGTGCTCTCTGTTCTCCCTTCCCTCTCCTCATCCTGACCCCGTCATCGATGATTGTCTTCCTCTCATCATCCACCCTCCATCGGTGTCAACCCCTGTTGACACCCATTTTGGTCAGGTCTACTCCCGTCGTCCATCAACTGTATCCCCCGCCCCGGCCAATGATACTGTCATCCCCGCTTCGTCCGATGCTCCTGCCCCGCCGCCCGAGGACTTTCCCATTGCCCTACGAAAAGGTACTCGCTCCTGCCAGAGTACTCCTCTATTTGTATCTTCATATAGGGGTTTGTCCGCTCTGGAGACAGTTTCTATTCCTCGCACAGTTGGTGATGCCAAATCTCACCCCGGGTGGCTAGCAGCAATGCGGGATGAATTGCAGGCTCTGGAAGAAAACCATACTTGAGATCTTGTCCCCCTTCCAGCAGGCAAACATGCGGTCAGCAACAAATGGATTTACACAGTCAGGCTGAATCCCGATGACACTCTTCATCGCCTCAAAGCCCGCCTTGTGGCCAAGGGCTTCGCGCAGACTTACGGTATTGACTACTTTAATACCTTCTCACCAGTTGCCAAGATGGTCTCCGTTCGATTATTCATCTCTCTGGCCGCCCATCATCATTAGTCTCTTCATCAACTGGATGTCAAGAATGTCTTCCTACATGGATTCCTTGAGGAAGAGGTTTATCTGCAGCAGCCCCCCGGATTTTGTGCCTCCGGCGCCGAGTCTCAAGTCCGTCGACTCTGCCACTCTCTTTACGGCCTCAAGCAGTCTCCACGTGCTTAGTTTGGCCGCTTTAGCACGGTCGTCACCGACTTTGGGCTCTCTCGCAGCATGAAGGACCACACTGTGTTCTACAGGACGAACTCCGCTGACTGCATCCTATTGGTCGTTTATGTGAATGATATCATCATCACCGACAGTGACTCTACGGGTATCACTCATCTCAAGGAGCATCTTCACCAGCACTTCCACACTAAGGATCGCAGTCCTCTCACATACTTCCTAGGCATCGAGGTATCCTATTCTTCGGACACCATCTCCCTCAAGCAGTCGCCTCGTGCTTGGTTCGGCCGCTTTAGCACGGTCGTCACCAACTTTGGGCTCTCTCGCAGCATGAAGGACCACATTGTGTTCTACAGGACGACCTCCGCTGGCTGCATCCTATTGGTCGTTTATGTGGATGATATCATCATCACCGACAGCGACTCTACGGGTATCACCCATCTCAAGGGGCATCTTCACCAACACTTCCACACTAAGGATCTCAGTCCTCTCACATACTTCCTAAGCATCAAGGTATCATATTCTTCGGACACCATCTCCCTCTGTCAACGGAAGTATGCGTTGGATATTCTGCAGGATGCTGTGCTGACACAGGTCACTGCTGTCGATACTCCTCTGGAGCCTGGGGAACGGTCTCTTTATGCCTCTTCGGCACTGTATCCACATCCAGAGCGGTACCGTCAACTGGTGGGCAAACTCAATTATCTCACCATGACTCGTCCCGACATTGTCTACGCTGTTGGCAAAGTGAGTCAATTTATGGAGCATTCGACCACCTCTCATTGGGATGTTGTCATCCGCATCGCCAAATACATCAAGCGAGATCCTGACCGTGGTCTTCGCTACTCCCAGCATCCTCATTTGCATATTGAGGCCTTTTGTGATGGTGATTATGTTGGTTGTCTTGCTACTCGAAGATCTACTTCTGGGTTTGTCATATTCTTGGCAGGCAACCTCATCTCTTGGCGCAGCAAGAAACAGACTGTCGTCTCTCGATCCAGTGCGGAGTCTGAGTATCGTGTCATGGCCACCGTCACTACGGAGATCCTTTGGCTTTGACAACTCCTCCAGAAGCTTGGTTTTCCTCAGCAGACATCTGCTCACATCTGGTGTGATAATCAGGCAACCACCAAGATTGTTTCGAATCCCGTCTTCCATGAACGCACGAAGCATATTGAGGTGGACTGTCACTTTCTTCGACACCACCTGGAGCACAATCATGTCAGCTTTAGCCACATTCCGACGGCGGAACAGCTTGCTGACATCTTCACCAAAGGCCTCCCAGGGGCTCGCCTAGCCTCGCTCAGTTCCAAGCTGGGCATCCACAGCATCTGCAGCCCAGCTTGAGGGGAGTGTGTCTGGTCTTGTATGATGTCATCTTTATTTTTTGTGGGACTCGTTGTCTAAGCTGGGCATGTCCAGCTTGAAAGGGAGTGTTAAACCCTCTTTATTTTTGTGGGTATTTTCGAGTCTCACATCGGAATACTCCTATGTGTATCCCCTTTCTCAATCTATAAAAGAAGGCATCCGCCTCACCTTGAAGGTAAGGGGGTTTTCCCATTCTACAAGTTTAATAGCATGAAGAAAATACATCGGTCTTGAGTTCTTTCTTCGATGCATGTGTCGATCATTTGAAGGTCGTTCGATTGTATTTTCATTGCATTGATTCGGATCCAAAGTAAAGTTCATCTAGCGATGATCCACACGTGCTCCTTTGATATCAGAACGTCGTTGATGGTACTTCGGGTACTAATGCGGCGATACAAATCAACTTGCGTCGCTCCTTTGATCGCAACCACGATCCCTTCGGTCTGAAAGGGTCATCTCTTGATCTCTCCAGCTTGAGAGAAATAGAGGGCGAGAGAATCCCATGAGCTTGAGAGAAAACCCTAAAGACGTTTTCATTTAAAAAGAATTCTCATAATTGTCTATTTATAGAAACAGGGTTGGGGTTTCATATTGTAGATTGAGAAAATAGGAGAGACCCGAACCCCCAAGGTGTCCCCTCTAAAGGAGCCCTTGGGGTGCTTTTATAACAAATAAGAAAGACCACACCGGACCTCAAGTCCGATGTGGGATGCAGACTCCAACACTCCCCCTCAAGCTAGGTGTACCTAGCTTGGACACAGAATGAAAAGAAAACAACAAAAAACAGACGCTAACACTCCCTCTCAAGCTGGACAGACCCAGCTTGATTACAAAACATGACGAAATAAAAAAAAAAAAAAAAAGTGGCAAAGGCTGCTGCTCCCCCTCACGATCGAAGCTCCTCCGCAGGATGATGGATGGAAGATGTCGCGGACGCAGTAGATGAACCACTCAAACCGGGTCGATGGTCGGAATGCCAGGAATGCCGCACTAGTGGGACCGGTCGATGAAACGCCGGGAAATCCAAACTAGCACCGGGAAAACCGCATTTGCGGGGCCGGCAACGGGAGGCGGGAACTCCGCAGAAATCGTTGCGGGATCTGGCGGCGCCAACAGACCCAAATCCTAGGTGGTCGAGCTGCTGCGCCAGCGAATGGACGTGCCGGCGAATAGAGATGCGGCTGCCGATAGTTGTCGGGAGATGCCAGCGAGGCGGGGATGCCGCTAGAGGTGCCGGAGAGCCGAAACGGAAGCAGGGCAGCCGTTGGGAGAAACTGGAGCCGGTTGGCTGCCTGAAGAGGAGCGCAAGAGGAGGCCGGCGAGGGAGCAGGACAACGGGAGGCAGCGCTTGAAGCCGGAGGAGGCCGGCTGCCGCGCAGAGAGGGGCCGGCGAGGCTTGAGGCCGGCTGCTGCCGGAGGAGCCGGCAAGAATGGAGGCCGGCTGGAGAAGGGAGTCCGCCGGCGAAGGAAGGCACCGGCGCATGGAGCCGGCTGGGAGTGCTCGGCGGAGAGGGACGTCGTCGGGAGCCGGGAGCGCCGGGGAGAAGGGGCCGCATCGGGAGAAAGGGGAACCGCCGGGGAAAGCCACAGGAGGCGGACGCCGCAGGAGCCGGGAGGTGATCCGCGCAGAGGAGCGCCGGGAGGGTCGCGCTCGGGAGGAGACGCGCCGGGAGGGAAGGCGCACCTGGAGGAGATCCGCTGGAGAAGAGTCGCGCCGAGGTCGTCGGGTCTGGACGCCGGAGAGCAGCGGGCGAGCGCGACAAAGGGGTGAGCGCGACGGAGAGGCGCGGGCGCCGGGCGAAGGCCCGCTGGGACGAGGGCGCACCGCGGGAGGACGGCGGACGCCGGGGCCGGGAGCCGTCGCGCAGGGAGCCGTCGCGGAAGGGAGCCGCTGCGGAAGGCGGGCCGTCGCGCAGGGTGGGAGAGTCGCGGGGAGGGAGCGCTCCGCAGGAGGAGGCGCCGGCGGCTGGAGAACCAGGGAGAGGCGCTCACCGGGGGCCGGCATGGAGGGTCGCCGAGGGAAAGGAGCCCGGAGGGGGCGGCGTGCCGCGCCTGGAGGGAGGCCCGCCGGGAGGAGAGAAGCGCCGCGCGCAGCGGGGAAGCAGGCGCGGGCAGGGGAGATCCGCCGGAGAAAATGAGCCCGGAGGGGGGGGGCGGCCGTAAAAACATAAACCTAGCCCTTCATGAGGGCCGCCGCCCCCCCACGGGGGAGAAGAGAAAAAAAAAGAACCCTAGATAGGGGGAATAAAATGGGAGGGGAGTTGAGTTCCCTCTGAGTTCCCTCTGATACCATGTAGATTGAGAAAATAGGAGAGACCCGAACCCCCAAGGTGTCCCCTCTAAAGGAGCCCTTGGGGTGCTTTTATAACAAATAAGAAAGACCACACCGGACCTCAAGTCCGATGTGGGATGCAGACTCCAACACATATTAATTAATTGAACAAAGACCCTTAATAATATGTTAAACTCAAAAGAAACCTCATATCATATAAAATAATATTATTATTATTTTATTTCATGTCATCCACTAACTCGTGCAATGATGAATATTATTTACAGTATGGTAAATAAATATTTATCACTAGACCAATGACTAAGTCTGTTCATCCTCTTTGACATTTAATGAATTTCTAAAATATTTATTTATATATCGCAAATAAATATTATACTCACGAACTATCGAATAAAATATTTAATTTAATATTTGCGTGATTAAATAAAATATTTATTAATAAATAATTATTTATCACCTTGTGAATAACAAAGGATAAATATATACATTCAATAAATAAATAAATATTATATTCAGTCAGGCGAATAAATATTTATTTCAATATTCACATAATCAAATAAACTATTTATAAATAAATATTTATTTATTACCCTTGCGAATTACAAAAGATAAATAAATATTATAAATCCGCATAATTAAATAATTACCTTGCAAATATTTTTTTAAGAATATCGTCATGACACTTGAAGATTCTCGGGAAACTGATGTGACATTTTCAATGCGACAGATATTCTAGGACATTATCGCATTAATGTTATGCGGAAGAACAATCGATACGTGACGAGGTACTAATATTCAAATCAGTGAATATATTGTTGGCTTAGATCAACACCTCCTTATTTTAATGATCTCAAATCATGTTTATAATGTTATTAATGAATTTTATGTTTTCTACTAGTAAATGGTTTTTTGGCTAAACTTACAAGATTGGCTAAATCTAAAACTTACCGTGGCAACCTCCCACATGTGTAATGTACTTACCGTGTGAAGAATTTGAACTGACCGTGAAGGTCAAGTGACCGTGTGGAACCTACCGCATGTTGTACTCCAACCGAACGCATGTACAAACAACCTACCGTGCATCAGATGAGCAAATTCTGTCCAAGTCACGAAGTGACTGTGCATTGAAGATGAACCTACCTTAACGCAAGAACAACTACCAACCGCATAAAGAGATGTACTTACCATGAGTACAAAAGAAGTGACAGTGCGAAGTAATGAAGCAACCGTGTGAATCAGTGAAGTGACCGCATGAAGAAAACTTCCTACCGCATGAAGAAATCAAGTTATCGTGCTAAGATGGGTAAAATTTCACAAAGTAATGTACTGACCGCATGTGTTATTGTAGTGACCGCACGAAGAGGAATGTCTACCGCAAGAACAAGTCACTGCATAAAGTAATAAACCTACCGCATGAGCAGATGGACTAACCGCATGAAGGAATGAACCGACTGTGCAAAGCTGTCATGTCAACTGACCATGCCAATTGATCGTGAGCTCCAGTAATCTAGTTATAAGTAAAAACAGCTTACCATGTCTAACTTAGTAGTGGAGCGTTTCCAAATCTCCAACGTCTAGTTTTCAAACATTAATTGCAGAGTCAGTGCAATTAAGGGTGCATTGAATGTTCTCCAAGGACTGCTTTTTGATGGAGTTCTTTTTTGTAAAATTAGAAATCCCCCACGCTCCTCAAGGTGAGGAGAGAGCCCTCATTTATAGAAAAGATAGGGAAGTTACAAAGAGAAGTTACAAAGTAAGTGGGGCAGGAAGTTACAAAGGAAGTGGGTCAGAAAGTTACAAAGGAAGTGGGGCAGGAAGTTACACATACTCCAACACTCCCCCTCAAGCTATGTGTACCTAGCTTGGACACATAATGAAAAACAAACAAATCAATAAAAAGACCGCAACACTCCCCCTCAAGCTGGACATACCCAGCTTGATGACAAAACAAGACGAAAACAGAAGAAACAGAAATAATAAAATCGTTGATGATGCTGCTCCCCCTCAAGATTGTAATGTGATGCCGCGGAAAATGATGGGGCATCGCCGGAAAAGTGCGGGGCCGGACAACAGAGCGTCGGGAAATCCACACTGGCGGGTCGGTCGTCAGAGCGTCGGGAAAATCCGCACTACGAGCCGGTCGTCAGAGCGCCGGGAAACCATAATGTCGGGCCGATCGTCAAAGCGCCGAGAAATCCGCTCGGGAGGGCCGGTCGTCAAAGTGCCGAGGAAGCCGCAATGGCGGTGTCGGTCGTCGAAGCGCCGGGAAAACCGCAGGAGGCCGGCGAAGGGATGCGGTGATTCCGCAGGAGTTGCCGGGCAGAGAGGCGGGGATTCCGCAGGAGGCACCGGGCAGAGAGGCGTGGATTCCGCAGGAGGCAGGAGGAGACCGGCGAGGGAGCAGGACAGCGGGAGGCAGAGCTGGAAGCTGGCCAGGAATGGTGGTCCGCTGTCGCGCAGAGAGGGGTCGGCGAGGCTTGAGGTCGGCCGCTGCCGAAGGAGCCGGCAGGAATGGAGGCCGACTGTCGAAGGGAGGCCGCCGGCAGGGAAGCCACCGGGAGAGAGAGCCGCGCCGGGAAGGAGGGAGCAACCGGAGGTCGCCTGGACGAGGGCGCCGGGAACCCACGCTGGATCGCGAGCGGGCTAGGAGGGCCGCCGGGAAGGGGAGCCGCGCCGGGGAAGAAGGCCGGCGTGCGCAGCAAGGGGGAGACGTCGGGGGAGGAAGCCCGCCGGGAAGGGATGCGCACCGGGGAGGAACACCGCCGGACAGAGGCGGAGCAGGGAGGCTGCCTGGATTCGCCGCGTCGGGAGGGAAGACGGGAGTGCGCCGCCGGGAGGGAGGGCCGCCGCGACTGAGGATCCGCACTGGATCTGGACGTCGCCGGGAAGGGATGCGCACCGGGGAGGAACACCGCCGGACAGAGGCGGAGCAGGGAGGCTGCCTGGATTCGCCACGTCGGGAGGGAAGACGGGAGTGCGCCGCCGGGAGGGAGGGCCGCCGCGACTGAGGATCCGCACTGGATCTGGATGTCGCCGGAAAGAGCCGCGGAGGGCTGACGACGGGAAGGCGGGAGAACCGTCGGGCAAGGAAGCCCGTCGCCGGGAGGAGTCGCGCGCAGGAGGAGCGGGCGCCGGGATGAGCGCGCAGCGGGACCGCGAGGGGCGACGAGAGGCGTCGCGGGCAGCAGCGGGAGGCGCGGGAGCCGTGGTTGCCGGGACCGACGGGGAGGCGTCGCCGGGAGAGAGGCCGTCATGGAGGGAGCCGCAGAGTCGGGCCGCCGGGGAAAGCCACAGGGGGCGGACGGGAAAAGAAAAAAAAAAAACTAAGGCTCGTAGGCCATGGAAGCCGCCGCCCCCTGTGGGGGAGAAAAAAAAATATTAAACCCTAGAGCGGAATAGAAAAAAAAATAGATGGGAGGGGGGATCGGGATTAAGTTCCCTCTGATACCATGTAAAATTAGAAATCCCCCACGCTCCTCAAGGTGAGGAGAGAGCCCTCATTTATAGAAAAGATAGGGAAGTTACAAAGAGAAGTTACAAAGTAAGTGGGGCAGGAAGTTACAAAGGAAGTGGGTCAGAAAGTTACAAAGGAAGTGGGGCAGGAAGTTACACATACTCCAACATTTTTAAAAAGAACCGATAAAGAGAATATAGAAGTGGTGCATATGCTTTCACAAAGAACAGAGGAATATACGCATGAACATGTGCTACACAAAAAGGCTCGTTCAAAACACTTCACGACACTCTATTTTCCTAGACCTGTTGTGCATATTGTTTAAGCTCCTTTCAAAAACAAATTCAAGGACTATAGAACAACTGCAGCTATTCGGATTGAGGTGCACTACATCTTCAAATCTCTCATCTCTTGCTCTTTCTGTTTATGTTTATCTTTCAAGCTATGTTTTATTATACTTCGTTTATCTGCAAACACAGTTTCCTGTACTAAACCGGAGACTATTCGACACTCTTTCAACTCTTTTCATTTATACTCCCACGTATAACTGTGAAAGAGGTTATGCGTGACTTGGAATCTTTATCTCCCACGAAGAACTGTGGAAGAGGCTTTTAGCATGGATTGTCCAGTACAGTTGTCTGTAAAACCCGATTCAGGTTGCGGATCAGTTTATTAATAAACTGCTTGGCAGGTGATTGCCAAGTGGAGGAGATTAGGTTTTGGCTTAAGACTTAACCTCTTGTTTATTTCTGTTGTGTGATTTCTAGTTTTGTTTTCTCTATTTTAAATATCAACCGGTATCTGTTTTAAAACTTGTTGGAGTATGCGTCCCACATTGGAGTTGTGGTTTTATGTGATCTTTATTATTCATTATAAATAGACATCAAGGCCTCCCTTAAAGAGACATCTTGGGTATTGGGGTCACCACTTTTATCATTGAACATAGTATCAAAGGGGGTCTAACCCAAAACCCTCCCTCCTGTTTAATTCTCCTCGTTTGGGTTATCTTTTTTCTCTCGTAAGGATTTCCTCACGGGGGGCAGGCCCGTCAAAGCCGTCCGCCCCCTATCGGCTCCCACGTCCAGGCTTCCCCCTGCTTGTGCGGCTCCTTCGCTACGCCCTGCCTGCACGGCTCTTCCGCAGCGCCCCGTCGTCGACACGGCCCCTCCTATGGCTCCTCACCACCCGTCGTCGACGCCTCATGTGGAATCCCCACCTCCTTATGTCGGTCGGCCTTCCAGATCTGGGCCAGCGAGTGGAGGACCTCCCATCAACCGACCTTCCGACCGACCTCTGTTTTGCGAGCAGACCCTAGATCCACTTCCCTGCCAGCCATCGTCACCCTCCCGCGTTGGCACCTCTCTCCTTCACGACTCCCATGCAACGGCTCCTGTGCGCCAACCCCGACGGCTCCGCGGTATCTCACCCTCTGCGAACCCCCCCCCCCTGCGCGCAACGGCCCACTGCTGCACCCTCTCTGTGCACGACGACCCTCTGTTGCCCCCCTCCCTGCGCACGACGGCCCATTCTCCCCCGTGCCCTTCTCGCCCGCACTCCTCGAGCCCCCTCACCGAGCTTCTGTTGTCCCTGTTGTCGGCTTTCCTGCGAGGCAGAACCCCTCACCCCATTGTCAGCCCGACATTCTTGCGCCAGTTCAACACGGCTTTCCCGACATCCAATCGATCGGCCCCGTTTGTCTTTCTCATCACCCCAACGACCGGCACCGCTTGTGTGGTTGTCTCGGCATCCTGTTGACCGGCCCTGCCAGCGCGGCTTTCTCGGTGCTCCTTCGACCAGCCCCGCTTGTGCGGCTCTCCCGACGCCCCGTCGACTGACCCCACCGACGCGGTTCCTCTACTATGCCTCGGCAACTTGCCACGCCACTGATGTAATCCAAATATTTCAACGACATCTTCCATCATCTATCATTTTCAACTCGAGGGGGAGTTGCGATCACGAATGATTTCTTTTTTGTCTCATCTTGTTTTGTAATCAAGCTGGTTATGTCCAGCTTAAGGGGGAGTGTTTGTGTTTGCTTTGTTTTCTTTGGTTTGTTTTCTTTAATTATGTGTCCAAGCTAGGTCAACCTAACTTGAGGGGGAGTTTTGGAGTCTGCGTCCCACATTGGAGTTGTGGTCTTATGTGATCTTTATTATTTGTAGAATAATAAAATAGGTGAAACCCGAACCCCAAGGTGTACACTCTAAAGGAGCCCTTGGGGTTATTTTATAATGAATAATAAACTCCACATCAGACCTCAAGTCCGATGTGGGATACAGACTCCAACACTCCCCCTCAAGCTAGGTGTACCTAACTTGGATACATAAAGAAAAAAAAAACAAAGCCCTCAAGCTGGACATACCCAGCTTGACGACAAAACAAGGCAAAACAAAATAAAAGATAAAGCTGCAGGGCTGCTGCTCCCCCTCACGATCGAAACTCCCCCTTCTGGATGATGGATGGATGAAGTTGTCGCGGGCGCAGCAGAGAAACCACATAGACCGGGCCGGTTGACGGAGTGCCAAGAATGTCGCACTAGTGGGGCCGGTCGATGAGACGCCGAGAAATCCACACTAGCACCGGGAAAGCCGCACTTGCAGGGCCAGTGACGGGAGGCGGGGATTCCGCAGAATTGCTGCAGGATCCGGCGGCGCCAAAGGGCTTGGATCCTAGGCGGTCGAAGTGCTGCGCCACGGTGGAGGAAGCGCAAGGGTGTGTCGGCGGACAGGGAGGCGGGGCTGCCTGGCAGAAGAGCAGCCACAGCTGACAGGAGCTGTCTGGAGGAGGCGTACGCGTAGCAGGATGCACCGGCAACAAGATCTAGCCGGATCTGGCCAATCTGGGAGGGGGGGCTGACATGGAGGGAGCATCGGATGGGGAAGGCTCGTGCAGGAGGGCTGGCGCACTGAGGGGTGACGCACGGGATAAGGGAAAGCGCACAGGAAGGGAGCCCGTCGGGAATCTCGCACAGAGAGGCGAAGGGCCAGCGGTAGCCTGGAAGCAGCGTCGAACGGGAGGGCGGGGTTGTGCGCAGCGGGAGAGACCGTCGCACATGGAGGCGAGGGGGGTGTCTGCCTAGAGGTGGAGGTTCCGCCGGAAAGAACAGGGGCGTCGGGCCTAGGATGGGAGGCGGAGGAGTCCGCCTGGAGTGCTGCGGGAGAGTCGTCGGGGCTGAGGGAGATGCCCACAGGGGAAATCCGCTGGGATGGAGGCCGAAGCGGAGTCGCGGCTGGAGCGGGAGCCGCGCAGAGCGAAGGAGGTGGGGCAAGCCGCATGGGAGGGGCGTCGTGCGAGCACCGGGAGACCGCCTGGGAACGAGTCGGAGGGAGCGGTCGGGCCGAGCGGTGCTCAGGAGGGAGGGGAGGGGCGACGCCAGAGCTTGCCATGGAGGTCGCCGCCCCCAACGGGGAAAACCTAGAAAAATCTAGGGCTGGGAAAAAAAGAAAAGGGAGGAGGGAGGGGTCGGGTTGGATTAAACCTCCTGTGATACCATGTAGAATAATAAAATAGGTGAAACCCAAACCCCAAGGTGTACACTCTAAAGGAGCCCTTGAGGTTATTTTATAATGATTAATAAACTCCACATCAGACCTCAAGTCCAATGTGGGATACAGACTCCAACATTATTCATTATAAATAGACATCAAGGCCTCCCTTAGAGAGGCATCTTGGGTATTGGGTTCAACCCTCTTTATCATTTTACAAAACTAAATAACAAAACTCTACTTTGATAGTTAGGCTTTAACAAGTGTGTTATATAAGGTGTTTGTTTCAAGTAAATTAGATTCAAAAGTTAGAAAGAGTTTTCAAACTTGTTTTTAACGGAGTTATGATCAAACTGCTAAGAATCTTTTTAAAAGATCAAATTATATAACTATATTGTTTTAGTTAACCGGGTGTTTTTAATAACTTGGGGGATTCAAGTTTTAAATAGTTTTAACATAAATTTTTATTGGAAATTCAATTCACTCCCTCTTGAGTATTTCATTCCGACCAACGTTTGGTATCAAAGGTTTTTCAAAATACTTTACTGTGATCAAGATCTTAAATTTCTGATAGATATAAATTTCAGTCTTTATGGATAATAATAAAGAGGGAACTGCCACTAATTGGTCTATTTATTTTAATAGGACAAACTATGTTCAATGGAAAATCAAGATGAAAATTCATTTGAAAAGTATGGGCTTTGATATATGGGCTGTTATTGAAGATAAATATGAAAAACTCAAAGCTACTAGAGCTGACTGGAGTGATGCCATTAAGGCTGCTTATGACTATAACTGCAAAGCTATGAATGCATTGTATTGTGCTTTAGACGAAGATGAATTCAATAGAATATCTGTTTGTTCAACTACTTTTGAGATTTGGGATACTCTTGTTATATCTCATGAGGGAACCTCAAATGTCAAAGAAATGTATTTTAAGTACTTCTATTGTTAAATGTGATACATTTAAGATGAAATCTAATGAATCCATTTCTGACATGTATCTTGGGTTTAATGAAATAGTCAACACCATGCATGCACTTGGAAAGACAATTGTTGACAAAGATCAAGTGATGTGTTTGCTAAGATGTCTACCTGACTGTGGAGAGGAACTTCAGTTTCCATCAGAGAAACCTGCGACATCAGTGCACTGCCAATGAAGGAACTCATTGGAAAACTCATGATGCACGAGGAATTACAAGTAAACAAAGATAAAGATGAACCAAAGATGAAGTAGCCTTCAAGACTTCTGACTCAAAACTAAAAGAGGAAAAAAAAACTGATAGTTCCAGTGATGATGAATCACCAGTCGATAATGATGAGAAAATGGCTCACCTAGCCAGACAATTCAAGAAATTTTATAAGAAATTCTTCAAAAAGTCAAATTACAGAGAAAAGCATGATAATAAGGGAATTGGAGAAAAGAGTGGAAAAAAGATGATTCAGCTAATGAAGTGACCTAAATATTTTACATATATAAGAGGTTCTGGAATTATTAATTAATGAACCTAATTTGATTATTCATGTCATTAATAACAAGGGAAGAACACCTTCGGACATAAGGTAAGGGATCCTCTCCATTTCACTTTTATTCAAGAATGTCCTCTATACTAGGTCATTTTGTGTGAAATCCCTAATGAGTGGGGTATGATTTCTCACCTCCTCCATACTGCCCTCCTGATGCATAAGTGATGAGGAACCCCTTTCTCCCTCATGAAGCCCTCTTAAGTACACCTGATACCATTCCGATAATCCGTAAGGAATTCTACCCGAATCTCCTTTATTCGTTCGGCTTGCCTCGTCTTTCTTATTACCAAAATGAAGTTATCTTATCTTTTTATGCGAAACTACTAAATGTTGTGTACATGTACCAAATTCATTTATCAAGACTCTTTCATCATATACATGTTTTTAAGTGATTCTCTCCTCAATACTTCCCGATAAACAAACTTGTTTTAAGGAAACTTCCCGAATTCTTACCCGATTTCAAGTGCACTCTGTCCTCTATTTTAGGTCACCGTTGTCTTTATAAAATCAGACTTTTTATTATGAAAACTTTCTTGGTTCACTTCTGGTTTTATATAAAATATTGTTCCTTTTTCTATTTTAAAAGTTCTATAGTATTTTTCTTAAAACCGCACAAAAATATTTTAACGCTAAAATTTCTCAAATACATTTATTACATGTTGTCACTTTTGGCATCACTTACCATGATATATGTCTATTTTACCTTATGAACATCCATGTATGTTCTAATTCCTTTCCTTCATGGACACTTTTATGATACGCCCATTGGTTATGCTTTATGACATGATTGTGGTACCCAATTCTTTCCATGGATAACCCTTATATTAATGTAAAATTGATTATGTATGATTCTTTATGTGGCAAACATATTCATGAAAAGTTAAGATGGGTACGCTCAGATAGCGCTCCAATGCATTGGGTAAAGTTGAGTCTCATGAGACGTTATGTGACGGTCTTGACGGTTAACCTTGACTTGTGCTACTATGTGCAACGGTCTTGACGGTTAGCCTTTGCTTGTGCTACTATGGGAAACGGTCTTGGCGGTTAGCCTTGACACTTACTAAATTCAGGTTTTATGTTTCTGCCAAATTACTATGACTCCATGTTTATATGATTTCTTGTTTATATGTTATAATTCCATATGTTAAATGTCTTTTTATATCATCACGTCATGTCTTTTATCTCATGTGTTAATGCTTTGTTCTTATGGTTATTCTCTTACTGGGCTTTTAGCTCATCCCTTTTGTTCATGTTATCTCCAGGTTATCCTATGCAGATGTATGAGCACAATGGAAGATAAGAGCTCATTATGGAGTTTAAATAAAAAGTTGTTTTTATAATGTTTGTCTATGTACCTAGTCTTCCAAGACACTAGATTTTACGATCCTTCGCTTGTACTCTGATGTATAATTATGCATAAAATCGTGTAATGTTATATGTAAAAGGCTAAGGTCGTTATACCTACCATGAGTGTAAGAGAACAGAACATATCAAAGGAGATTGTCCCAAGCTAAAATATAAGGTATGAGGACAAAGGTAAAAACTACAAAAAAAACTATGAAAGCCACCTGGAGTGCCTCTAAGGACACCTCAAGTGATTCAGACTCGAGCAGAGAAGACGAAAATGATAGAGCCAATATGTATTTCATGACAAACACATCAGAGATGTTGAATGTTTTTCCTGCATCACCTGCACATATTTCTAATCTTTTTGAAAATGAAAATAGTGATGAAAATATGTCCAGTGAAGATCTATTTGAATATTGAAATATGCTAGAAGATATTTAATGAACTCGAGGATAAATAGAAAAGTTTAAAGAAGCGGCATGCTATGTATACTCACTTTAAATCTGATTTTACTGTAAAAAAAAGATAAGAATGCTCAATTAACTTAAAATGTCCAATGAGCAATTGAAAAGGGATCTGAAAAGATTCGCTAATGGAAGAGAAACTCTGACTCAAATGCTTGGTAAGCAAACCACTTCTAAATATTATTACAATAGTTCGAAGAGGGGGTTTGCAAAGAAACAAAACAGCTACTGCGTCTACGAGTACTCGGGGAGGCTCAATCCTGAGACCTCCAAATACCAAATCCATCCTCTATATGAAAATCGTCGAGAAGTATAATATTTTGAAATAATAAAGGAAAGAACATCCTCCGTAGTAAAAAAATCTTACAAGAATGCCAAACCAAATATTTTCTTCAAAAAAGAACGTACAGTCAATTTGTGTTTACGAGTAATAGTTCTAACACAAGAAATGGTCAAACAAATTGCATAGTGTCATAAATAGCAATTCCCGGGATGACCCATCCCCCATGAGAGTTTATAAAAAAATAAAAATCTTTGGTAGATAGGAGAATTAATAAAAAGAAATTTATACCTAGTTCAAGTTATGTTAGTTCTGTAAATAATTCTAATTTGTCTGGACCTAACAAAGTCTATTTCTAAAAGCTTAAAATCTGCTTATAGGAAACCGGTTAAACAATTGTGGATTCCTAAATCTCTTATTACTAATGTTTCTCGACCCATGTGTTGCGGAATCGTCGGGAGTCGTAATGACAGAAACGGGATACGAAGAAAATACAGAAAAGAAGAAAGCAACAAGAACATAACGATTTAAGTGGTTCGGGAATAATCCCTACGTCCACGGAGAGGCAGAACTTCACTAATTCGGGAGCACAAATTACAGAGTTTTTCCAGGTTAGAAACCCTAGACCGAAATGGGCTACATATGGAGAAGACAATCCACTGTTCTGAACAAGAAGTCCGCATCGCTACAGTGAAAGGCGGACACCTTTGTCAAAAGTGCTACAGTGGCTGCCAACTGGAAGTCAAAAGTGCAACAGTTACGGGCCACAAGCATTCGGTCCAACCGGATCGGGCTACACCAATCCAACACCAAGAAAATATGAGTACCAAAATCATTTCTGACTTAAATTTTGTTGTAGAAAAGATGCTTGATGAAGAGTACCAATAAGCACTTATGGTATCTGGACAGTGGATGTTCCAGACACATGACGGGGGACTACTCGAGCTTCAAGAACCTTATCAAAGTTGATGGTTGACATGTCACTTTTCGTGACAACGTCAAAGGAAAAATAATTAAACTCGATCAAATTGGTAACTCTAATACTGTTTTAATTTCTAAAGTGTTATTTGTAGATGGATTGAAATATAATCTGTTTAGCATCTCACAGTTATGTGATGATGGATACCATTTTAAATTTGAAAACAATGCCTATAAAGTTTATGATTCTAAGCATGTTTTAGTTTTTAATGCTTTGCGAAATGACAATGTTTATGCTATTGATTTAAATTCTTTATTTTCTCAAAATATTCCTTATTTAAGTGTCTTTCATAAAGAGTCTTGATTTTGATATAGGAAACTAAGTCATTGCAACCTGCACTCACTTAGAAAGCTAACTAGAAAAGGGTTAGTCAAAGATTTGCCTAAACTAGAATTTTCAAAAGACAAAGTCTGTAACTCATGTCAAAAAGGGAAACGACATAAAATCTCTTTCAAATCAAAGAAAAAAGTTTCAACTTATTAACCCCTAGAGTGGGTTCACATGGACTTGTTTGGACCCTTTAGAGTTTCGAACTTAAATGAGAAGCACTATGCTTATGTTATAGTAGATGACTTTTCTATATACACCTAGGTATTCTTTCTAGCTCACTAAAGTGAAGTTTGTCCTTATTTTGCCAAATATGCAAAATCTGTAGAGGATCTTAGTGGACTTAGAATTAAGACCTTAAAAAGTGATCGTGATCGTGAATTTGAAAATCAAGATTTTGAATCATTATACTCACAACATGGCTATAATCACAACTTTTCTACTCTTAGGACCCCTCGGCGGAATGGTGTAGTAGAGAAAAGAAATATAACCCTTCAAAAAATTGTCCGGACCATGATCAATGAGTGTCATTTACCTGTTTATTTTTGGGTAGAAGCTGTGAATACAACTTATATTATTAATAGAGGTCTAATTAGACCACTTTTAAAGAAAACCCCATATGAGTTATGGAATTGTAGAGAACCAAAACTTAATTACTTTAGAGTTTTTGGTTGTAAAGTCTTTATACTCAATACAAGAGAATTTAAACAAATTTGCATCCAAAAGTGATGAATGAGTTTTCCTTGGATATTCTACATCCAGTAAATCATATAATGTATTTAATAAAAGGATCAAGATTGTGGAAGAATCTGTACATGTCAAATTTGATGAAACAAATCCACATGAATCTAAAACCTCTTTAGAAAATCTTGAGGATGGCCTTTCAAATTTAGATATTAATGCTAAATCTAGTGATAATTCTGTCAAACCAGAAAAATCTCTCAGAACTGCTTGAACCTGAACTTGTAGACGAAAATGAAGTACATATATTTTTATTCCTAGATTAGTTAGGACTCAGAGACCATCCTTTAAATGTTGTTCTAGGAGACCTAAATAGAGGAACACAAACTAGAGCATCTCTAAGAAACCAAGTTGAACATCAAGTTTTCTTATCACAGCTTGAACCTAAGAACATCACTGAAGCAATAGATGATGAATTCTACGTAGTAGCAATGCAAGGTTAAATCGGTTTGAAAGAAATAAAGTCCAGGAACTAGTTGAAAAACCTAAGGACTACCTTGTTGCGGAAACGTAGGGAGTTGCAGCAACAGAAACGGCGAAATACAGAAGAGTAAAAGGGAAAAAAGAAAGAAATAAGAACACAACGATTTACGTGGTTCGAGAATAATCTCTACGTCCACGGAGAGGCAGAATATTCACTATATCAGGAGCACAATTACAGAGTTTTTCAGATTAGAAACCCTAGCCTGAAAATGGGCTACAAATGGGGAAGATGATCCACTGTTCCACCAACTACACAGGAAGTCCACACTGCTACAGTGAAAGGCGGTCACCCAAGTCAAAAGTGTTATAGTGGCTACCGGCTGGAAATCCAAAAGGCTATAGTAAAGTTGACTTCGAAGTCCGCACTGCTACAGTGTCGGTCGGTCAGCTCTACTACAGTGGTCAAAGATGCTACAGTGTCGAAACTTTGGGTCGAGGACCGAAGGCCCCCGGACCCCCGGAGCAGGGGCGCGTTGCCCCCTGCAACCCCCAACGAGCTCACCGCGGAGCTCAACCCGCAACAGTTGCGGACCACAAGCATTCAGCCCAACCGGATCGGGCTACACCAATCCAACATACCTGACCATTGACACTAAATGGATGTTTAGGAACAAAATAGATGAGTCAAGTACTATAATTAAAAATAAAGTAAGACTAGTTGCACAAGGGTATAGTCAAGAGAAAGATATTGACTATAAGGAAACCTTTCCACCAGTAGCTTCATCAAAATGTTGCTTACTTATGCAGCACATTTGGATTTCAAATTATATCAAATGGATGTCAAGAGTGCATTTTTGAATGGTTATATAGTTGAGAATGTTTTTGTGGAACAACCCCATAGATTTCAAAACTCTCATTTTCCGAATCATGTATTTAAATTAACAAAAGTTTTATCTGATCTGAAACAAGCTCCACGAGTTTGGTATGATAGGCTCATCTCATTTTTTATTTCTAAAGGTTTTACAAAAGGAATAGTTAACCCTACTTTATTTATTAAAAGAATTTCAAAAGATGTTTTAATAGTACAAATCTATATTAATGATATTATCTTTGGATCTTCAAAAAAATTCTTTGTGTATTGAATTTTCAAAAATGATGCAAAATGAATTTGAAATGAGTTTTGTTGAAATGAAACTCATACCTCACAATGAGGTAAGATGTTTAATTTATAGATGAGAAAAGGATTACAACAGATAACCCAAACCGATGTGGGATACTAATAATAAAAATATATAATATTCTTGTTAGAGTCTGCATCCCACATCGGACTTGAGATCCGGTGTGGTCTTAATTATTCATTATAAAAGCACCCCAAGGGCTCCTTTAGAAAGCATACTTTGGGGGTTCGATTTCTCCTATTTTCCCAATCTACATGGTATCAGAGGTTTGATAAACCCGACCCCCCTCTCATCTATTTTTCTTTATTCCGCTCTAGGGTTTCCTGACTTTTTTCCCGGTAAGGGGGGCGGCGGCCTCCATGGCCAGCTCTGTCGTCGCCCCTCCCCACCCTCCCGAGTGCAGCTCGGCCCGCCGCAACTCCGAGGGATCTCCCCCTGCCGGCGCCTGCATCCTGCGGCCCACTCCCTTCTCCCGGCATCTCACATGCGACTCCTGGCCCGCCTCCTCCCGCGGCATCCTGGCGAGGCTCCAACCTCCTTGCGCGGCTCCCTGCGCGCGGCTCCCTGCGCGCGGCTCCCTGGTGCGCTCGACGGCAGACGACGACCTCTCCTATCGGTATCTCCCTCTGCATCTCTTCCGGCGGCCCTCAGCGGGCTCTCGTCGTCCGCAGCGTCCCCTACCCGCTGCGCGCGTCGACCCCGCCTTAGGTCGCGCCTCCTGTCGCGCCACCCGATCCCGGCGGAATCCACCCTCTTGTTTTTTCCCGGCGTCATCGTCCAGGTGCTCGCCCGACGGCTACCGCCCGACTCTGGCCTCCCATTCCCCATCTCTTCTGGCGGATCCCTCCTCCGCCTCTCTGTGCAGCGGCCCTCCGCCCCTCTGAAGCAGACCCCCTCCCGACGGATCTCCCCCCTACCGGACTTCTGTCGCCCCTCCGATCCCCAGGGGCCTCCCGATCTTGAGGCGCCTCCTCAGCGGCCCTTCCTGCTCGAAATCCCTGAGCCCCCTCTCCTGCGCCAGCTTCACCAGCCCTGGACAACCCTTCTCCTGCGGCAGCGGCAGTCCCGACTCCTGCTTTCCAGCGGCTCTCCCGGCTCCCGACGCGCCTCCCTCTATCCGCCTCCCATGTTTCCAGCAACACCGGCTCCCTGCACAATAGCTACTGTGCCTCGTCATCCCGGTCATCCGTCGTCGGCCCCTTGCATTCTGCGGCAGCTCTGCCTTCAAGCCAATCCCCTCCGCCTGCACTGCTCTCCCGGCAGCTACCTCCTTTTCCTGGCGGAACCATTTCTGCGCGCTCGTTGTCCGTCGGCACGCCCTCGCGCTTCCTCTACCGCGGCGCAGCACTTCGACCGCCTCGGACCGGGCCCTTTGGCGCCGCTAGATCACACAACAATTCTGCGGAATCCCCACCTCCCGTCGCAGGCCCCGCAAGTGCGGATTTCCCGGTGCTAGTATGGATTTCCTGGCGTTTCATCGACTGGCCCCACTAGTGCGGCATTTCCTGGAGCTCCGTCAATCGGCCCGGTCTGAGTGGTTCAGCTGCTGCGTCCGCAACATCATCCATTCATCATCCTGCGGGGGAGCTGCGATCGTGAGGGGGAGCAGCAGCCTGGAAACTTTATCTTTTGTACTGTTTCGTTTATTTCTTCTTGTTTTGTAATCAAGCTGGGTCTTTCCAGCTTGAGGGGGAGTGTTTGCAGCGTCTATTGCTTGCTTTATTTTTTCTTTATGTATCCAAGCTAGGTACACCTAGCTTGAGGGGGAGTGTTGGAGTCTACATCCCACATCGGACTTGAGGTCCGATGTGGTCTTAATTATTCATTATAAAAGCACCCCAAGGGCTCCTTTAGAGAGCACACCTTGGGGGTTCGAGTCTCTCATTTTATCATTCTACAATTCTAATACTCTTAACACTCCCCCTCAAGCTGGGACATATATATTTATCATGCCCAGCTTGTTACACAAAAACTAGACACGTGGTCCAAGCACCCCTTTTGTCCAAGCACCCCTTTTGTGAGAATATCTGAAAGTTGATCAGAGGTGTGAACATGGCCAAAGGTGATCTTCTTCTCAAAATTTTCTCAAAATAAATGATAATCAACTTCGATAGGTTTTTTCCGCTCAATAAAGACTGGATTTGTGGCAATCTTGATAGCAGCTTGATTGTCACATCAAATATGTGTCGGTTTCTTGGCAGTATACCCAATCTCTTGAAGAATTAGTTGTGCCCAAATAATGCAGTCACATATATCATGGCACGATACTCCGACTCTGCACTTGATCGAGAGTTAACTGTCTGCTTCTTGCTTCGTCATGAGATCAAATTTCCTCCAACAAATACTACAAAACCAGACGTAAATCTCCTATAAGAGAAACATCCAGCATAATCTGCATCACAAAATGCTTCGATATTTGTATGCTCATGATCAGAATATAGAAGACTTAAACCTAGTTCCTTTTTCACATATCTAACAATGCAAAGAACAGTCGCCCACTGCGTTTTTGTTGGAGATTCCATAAACTGACTCACTTTGTTAACTGCACAAGCAATATTGGGTCAAATCATTGTCGAGTAGTTGAGTTTCCCAACAAGTCGTCTATATCTTTCGGGTGATGGAAGCATCTCACTGTCAGTATGAAGTGACCTTTCTCCAGGTTCGAGGGGCGAGTCAACCGATTCAGCTCGAGTCATGCCAGTCTCCTGCAAAAGATCAAGAACAAACTTTATCTGAGATGGAAAATTTTCTTTGTTACATCTGGAGACCTCAATTCCCAAGAAATATCGTAGTGGATCCAAATCTTTTGTTTGAGAATTTTGATGAAAAAAACTTGAGTCGGCCAATGTCAGCAGCATCACTGCCAAGTAATAACAATGTCATCAAGATAGACTACCAAAAGAATATTTCCTGTTGTAGATTGATGATATTTTGGCACATGCCAAAGCTAAGCATAACGGTGCAAAAACGGCCGAATCAAGCACGTGGCGACTATTTGAGTCCATACAGTGATCGACGGAGGCTACAATCCTTGGAAGACTCCCTCTGGGCAACAAACCCGGGTGATTGCTCCATATAAACTTCTTCATTAAGAAAACCATGAAGAAAAGAATTTTTAACGTCCAACTGATGGAGATGCCAGTAGGAGGAGGCAGCGAGAGAGATAAGTAGGCGAACTGAGGTCATCTTTGTCATGGGAGAGAAGGTGTCAAAATAATCAACTTCATATGTTTGCGCATAACCTTTAGCAACAAGTCGAGCCTTGAGACGATTAAGATAGTCATCAACGTTGACGCGAACTGTATAGATCCATTTGCAACCAACCACCTGTTTACCCGAAGGAAGAGGGAGAAGATCCCAAGTATGGTTGGCGTCTAGAGCCTGAAGTTCATCCTACATAGCCTGTAACCAGTCGGGATGAGATATGGCATCGGCAACAGTGCTTAGTGTCGAGTAAGCAGTCAGTGTCTCTATAACTCATGAGGTAGCCGCAAATAATCCATGATAAGTCTGACAAGAGCGTGAGCCTTTGCGAAACGCAATAGGCAATTCCGGTGATAGAGGATCAGGAGCAGGTGACTCGTCAGGTGTGGTAGCAACATCAGGTGTCGAGGTGGCAGATATGCCAAGTCGGCGAGTATATACCTAGCCAAATCGTGATCCAACAACATCACTAGGAAAAGATGGGGGTGGTGGTGTATCGAGGGACTGAAATAACTGATGATTCGAGAAAGGAAACATCAGCTGAGACAACATAAAAACGTAGATCTAGAGAGAAGCATCGATAGTCACGTTGGGTGCGGGAATAACCAAGAAAGATGCATTTTAGAGCACACGCATCAATCTTGGTAATCAAGGGGCGAATATCTCGAACAAAACACACATCCAAAAATGCGTAGGGGCAGAGAATGAGGGGATGTTGGAAATAAAGAATGGAAAGGTGTCTTCCCCTTAACAGACGAGGGAAGTCTGTTGATAAGATGGGTGGTTGTGAGAATGGCATCGCCCCAAAAAACGGTTGAAACTTTCTTCTGAAATAAAAGTGCACGAACAACTTCTAACAGATGGCGGTTCTTTCGTTCAGCAACACCGTTTCGTTGAGGTGTGTCAGGACAAGAAGTTCGATGGATAATGTCATGCTCATTTAGAAAAGACTGGAGGTTCAGATAAATATTCACAACCATTGTCAAACAGTGAAGCTTAACGGAAAACTGGGTGGTGATTTCTTGATAATAAGAGTGAAGCACGGTAACGATTTCAGAACAATTTTTTAGCAAATAGACCGAACTCATCCATCAAAAAACATCGATAAAAGTAACAAAATATCGATGACCTAATTTAGATGGACTAGGACTAGGCCCCAAGATATTAGAATGAACCAAATGAAAAGGAGTGAATGCATGGGGAATTGAGCAGGGAACATAGATGACTCGGTGATGCTTTGCGTAGTGACAAGATTCACATTCAAAAGAAAGAAGAGGACCCAAGTCCGAAAAAAAAATTGAAGAATGGGAACAGGTGGATGACCAAAGTGATAGTGAAGCAAGAGGGCATGATCAGAGGTGGCAAGACAGGCGAGAGTTGGGGCTGAGTCAAGCACATACACACCACCCTAAAGACGTCAACTACCAAACACCCGAGTTGTCGAATGCTCCTGAAATATAACCGAAGCAGCTGAGAAGATGGTCTGACACTGTAAGTCAGTTGTAAGTTTACTAATATATAGTAAATTAAAAGCACAACTGGGAACAAAGGCAACAGCAGATAGTGTCAAGCCAGGTATAATCGTACAACTCTCATACCCAGCAATCTGCACTGTCTGACCATCGATCAGAGTAATATTACCTCCAGTCGAGATTGATATATAGAACCAAAGAATACTTGCATCCCCAATGATATGCTCCGAGGCACCAGAGTCAAAAACCCATGAGGTGGACCGTTGGGATAAACATGCCGCTGGAGTATCGTCATGGGCGCTACTGTGCATTTTGGGGCGTCACGTATTCGCACCGAGAGAGGCGACACAAAAGAGGCAGCCGCGCTGGAGAGCAGTCAGACTGGACGTCTTCCCACAGGGAGGGGCAGCGAGTAGGAGTGTCGCACAGGAGGGTTGGCGCATGGGGTGGCGTCGTGCAGGAGGTCATCGCGCACAGGGGGGTCGTCGCGCACAGGGCGGAAGGTTTTCGTCGCGCTGGAGCTCGGGGCGGAAGGGGGGGTCGTCGCGCAGGGGCGATGAGGGGTTCGTCGCGCAGGGTGCGGGGCGGAAGGAGGACGACATGCAAGGGCGCGGTCGTCCAGGGAGGGGCGACGGGGAAGGAGGGGCTAAACCCGCTCTGATACCATGTTGAAATGAAATCCGCACCTCACAACGAGGTAGGATGCTTAATTTATAGATGAGAAAAGGAATACAACAGATAACCTACACCGATGTGGGATGCGAATATTAAAAATATCTAATATTCTAATACTCTTAACAAGTTTGATGGGTGAGTTAAAATTCTTCCTTGGTTTTCAAATTTTTCATAATAAGGAATTATTTTAAATCAAATCAAGTAGATCTCTTAAAACGTTTTGGTATGGATAGTGCTAAAGATAGTGATAGTCCCATGAATACAAGCTGTAAACTGGATCTTGATGAAATTGGGAAAACAGTTGATCAAACCACTTACAGATGTATGATTGGAAGTTTACTAAACTGTTAGCCGATCAGATATTATGTTTAGTGTATGTATGTGCGCTCAATTTCAATCAAATCCAAAACAATCACATTTTCTTGGTGTGAAAATAATTTTTAAAAACCTCAAAAGTACAACCAACTCGGGATTGTTTTATTCTAAAGGACGGACATTTGATTTAGTGAGTTATTCAGATGCAGGTTTTGGTGGTTATAAGTTAGATAGAAAAAAGCACATTTGGAAAATGGCACTTTTTGGGCAAGTCTCTAGTTTCATGGTGTAGTAAAAAAGCAAACTCTATTGCATTATCCACTGCTGAAGCTGGGTGCATAGATGTAGGCGGTTACTGTGCATAGATTCTGTGGATGAAACATACATTACTAGACTATGAATATCAATTTCGACATGTTCCTATAAATTGTGATAATACAAAGGTGATAAATATTTCTAAGAATCTTGTATCACATTTTAGAACAAAACACATTGATATAAATCACTTTTTGAGAGATCATTTTCAAAAAGGTAATATAACTCTTGAATTCATCGGTGTTGAACATCAACTTACTGATGTATTTACCAAGCCTTTGAATGTTGAAAGAATCAATTATATCAAGCATGAATTGGGTATGATAAATTTTGTCTAATTGTTTTAATTTAGTTGTAGCCTTTTTAGATATTTGAATTCTTGGTTTAATTGTTTAACTTCTGTTTTCTGAACTCTTCCTGAAAGTAACCGCGAGGTATGGCTCACATGGCCCCCCGCAGGTGGTTGGGGTGGCAGGAAGGCGGGGTTTGGGGCACCGGTCGCGGGGTCGAGTCCCTAGGCCGCTTTCTTTGCAGTGGTTTCTTTGTAGCATGTGTGAGCTGCTATTTGGCAGTTGTACCCTCCATAATATGGCTCACACAGTCAGAATATCAACTGTGAGTTTTAGTTTATACGGTCAATATACCTACCGTACCTTTGTTGTCATGGATCCACAGTCAGTGTACCTTCTGTGACTATTCTAAACTTAGAATTTTTCGTGAAAATGTTTTGGTGGGATTTCGCTTAAATTTAATATTATTTTAATCCCTCGATGATCAAAATAAAATTTGAATTTGAATTTGAATAAAAGCCTTCCTTTTCCCTAAAATTTTGTCCTTCGAAACCTTTCGTGCATATCGAAACCCACCTATCTAGAACCCCTTCTCTCGCGAACCCAAACCTCTCGAGAAACCGAATCGAATCGACAACGCTGAGGATGAAGTGCCCTGCTGATGTCGCACCTCCTATCGAATCTCTTCCTGCTAAGAAATCAAAGAAAAGCAAAGCCAGCTCAATCACTGTAGTAAAGCCAAAGAATCTGCATCTAACCAATCGTCCAGTTTCTGCAGAAAAGGAAGTTGATGCACAGTGGTTGCAATCGAGCAAATCGCTGGATTGGAATGTGATTCAAAATCAGGGATGGACTATTTGGTTTAAAGAGAATGGTAAGCCATTCTACTCGAATCTTGTCAAGGAGTTTTATGCTCACCAATAATTTATTCCTAGAGACAAAAAAGACAAAAGAGATATCGTTAAGACGATGATAAGTGGTGAAGTTCTGGAATTCTCTTCTAAACGTTGGGCAAAGTGTTTGGGTGTGCCGCACAAAGGAGAATTTGAAGATTACTAGAGTTCATATCCAATCAACCATGCACATTGTAGGAGAATAAAAAGAGAGACCGAACCCCCAAGGTCATACTCCAAAGGAGCCCTTGGGGTGTATTTATAACAAATAATAAAGACCACATCGGACCTCAAGTCCGATGTGGAATGCAGACTCCAACACTCCCCCTCAAGCTAGGTGAACCTAGCTTGGACACATAATGAAAAGAAAACAATAAAACAGACTAACACTCCCCCTCAAACTGGACATGCCCAGCTTGATGACAAAATACACGACAAAAACAGAAGAAACGGAAATAAGAAAAAATGTTGTTGATGCTGCTCCCCCTCAAGATGGTAATGTGATGCCGCTAAAAAAGGATGGGTCGTCGCCGGAAAAATGCGGGGCCGGACAGCAGAGCGCCGGGAAATCCACACTGGCGGGTCGATCGTCAAAGCGTCGGGAAAATCCGCACTACGGGCCATTCGTCAGAGCGCCGGGAAATCCGTAATGTGGGGCCGATCGTCAAAGCGCCGAGGAATCCGCTCGGGAGGGCCGATCGTCAAAGTGCCGAGGAAGCCGCAATGGCGGTGTCGGTCGTCGAAGCGCCGGGAAATCCGCTGTGGCGGTGCCGGTCGTCGAAGCGCCGGGAAATCCGCTGGAGGAGGCCAGCATGGAGGGAGCAGTTGAGCAGAGGTGGTACGGGAGGCGGGCGCCGCTGGAGAAGCAGAAGCGCCGGGAGGAGGAGCAAGGGGCGATGGCACCGCTGGGAGAGGGCTCCGCTGGGGCGAGGGCTGGATGTCCGCACAGAAGCAACGGGCCGCGCGCAGAGAGGGAGACGGCGCCTGGGACTGAGGGTTGGCGCTGGGACAGGAGGAGACGGCGTCTGGAGAGATCCGTGCAGGAGGGTCGTCGCGTGCAGTGGAGGGCCGGCGACGGGTAGCGACGCGACGGGTAGCGACGCGACAGGAGAGGAGGAGATCCGCCGGGATGAGCCGCGGGAGCCGGGATGAGCCGCGGGCCGCGCCGGAAGTCGCGCGGGAGCCGGAAGCCGCGCGGGAGGGAAGCAGCGCCGGGAGTAGAGTCGCGCCGGAGAGGGGTCGCCGGACTGGAGGGAGATCCGCCGGGGATGGAGGGAGCCGCGCGGATGGAGTCAAGGAGGGAGGGGGGCGGCGGCTATTTGGATTGGAGCCGCCGCCCCCGGACGGGGAAACCCTAAACGAAGGGAGAAAAAAAAAATCAGGAGGGAGGGTCGGGGGTAAATCCCTCCTCTGATACCATGTAGGAGAATAAAAAGAGAGACCGAACCCCCAAGGCCATACTCCAAAGGAGCCCTTAGGGTGTATTTATAACAAATAATAAAGACCACACCGGACCTCAAGTCCGATGTGGGATGCAGACTCCAACACACATTTTATCCAACACCCGATCTGTCCAAGAAAAGGAGACTTCAGCATCCTGAGGCACCAGGATCTTTTTTTCTTGTTTTTAATGAAAAATGGTATTCAGATCAGTTTGTACAGATATGTCATGAGACATATGTATGAGTTGTGTAAGCCTTCTTCGAAGTTTAGTTCTTTACCCTACCTTAAGCTTACTTCAACCTTGTTAGAGTCTAAAGGCTTAGTTCCTCGGGAGGAAAGAATAACTTCATCAAATGGTTTGTATCTTTCTCAGAAGATTTGTAAGCAAATGAAAGTCAGCTGGAACCCATGGGAAAGGGAATGGGTGGGTGACACTGAAAAGTTGTATGAGAAATTTGATCCAGTGGACTGTCATGTTAGACCAAGGGACCTTGTGGATCCAGGTCTTGAACCTGATGAGGTTGTTCAGTATTCTGATGATGAAGTGGTTATTAGTGAAAAAGAAGAAGGGGGGGGAGGAGGAGATGGTGGATCTTAGTGAGGAAGCCAGGGCGGCTCATGAGGATGACAGACCAGTCTCTCCTGTCATGTCTTATGGACCACCTGACTCTCCTTTACTTTTACCATCACATGAGGAAGAGCTTCAGTCTGAGGACCTTGCTGACACAGAGGTATCTGTTAGTGGCTATAGATCTGAGTTAGATGAGTCTGTTGACTCTGATGATGATGAAGATGGCTCAGATGGATCTCCTATCATTGGAAGTACTCCTAGGCAGAATGTTCCAGATGCATCTGCTAAGGGGGAGAAGTCCCCTGGATGACTTGTTTTGGGATTAGATTATCCAGAATCTGATGATGATGATGGGGGCAGTTCACCTGGACATGGTGGACCCGTCATCCCTTCTTCTCAGAAAGTGCTAGAGGGATCTCTCATTGATGTCATAGATTCTAAAGAGAGGCTTGAGGTATCCCCTTTTAAGACCCTCGGTTGACCAAACTCTCCAAGACATCTTTGCTCCCACAAGGCTGGTGAAGAAACTGAGCAAGGTAGTGCTCATGGTGAAGATTGCTGAGCATGTTGTTCATGAGGAAGAACTTGATGTTGTTGCTAGATTTGAAGATCAGTTTGTGAGAGCTAGAACAGTGGAGGATGTCCCTGAGTTAAATGGTAGGCATCGGGCTTATGATCCATCTACTTCTATTCCTTTTCCATCATATATTACCAGGGATGATTTAAATGAATTCAAATCAGATCTGATGGGTGTTTTCAAGGAAGCATTTCTTGGTTTTGGAAATTCCTTGGAGCCTTCTAGAGAGGAAGATATTAGGACATTGATGCTTGTGATTGCTCATCTTCGGCATAAGTTTTATCTGGAGATGAATTTGCTGAAAAATGAGATCGAAGATCGGCACAGTTAAGTGCTTTGCAGATGGATCTTGAAGGAGAATAAAATGAGAGAAACCCGAACCCCCAAGGTGTATACTCTAAGGGAGCCCTTGGGGTGCTTTTATAACAAATAGTAAAGACCACATCGGAGCTCAAGTCCGATGTGGGATGCAGACTCCAACACTCCCCCTCAAGCTAGGTGAACCTAGCTTGGACACATAAAGAAAAAACAAAGCAAGCAACAAGCTGCAAACACTCCCCCTCAAGCTGGACATACCCAGCTTGATGACAAAACAAGACGAAATAAAATAAAGGAAAAACTGCAGGACTGATGCTCCCCCTCACGATCGCAGCTCCCCCTCAGAATGATGGATGGATGATGTTGAGGGCGCAGCAGAAGAAACCACTCAGACCGACCGGTTGACGGAACGCCAGGAATGCCGCACTAGTGGGGCCGGTCGATGAAACGCCGGGAAATCCAAACTAGCACCGGAAAAACCGCACTTGCGGGGCTGGCGACGGGAGGCGGGGATTCCGCAGAATTGTTGCGGGATCTGGCGGCGCCAACGGGCCCAAATCCTAGGTGGTCGAGCTGCTGCGCCAGCGAATGGGCGTGCCGGCGGATAGAGATGCAGCTGCCGGGAGTCTTCGGGAGATGTCGGCAAGGCGGGGATGCCGCAGGAGGTGTCGGAGAGCCGAAACTTGAAGCTGGGCAGCCGCTGGGAGAAACTGGAGCCGACTGGCTGCCGGAAGAGGAGCGCAGGAGGAGGTCGGCGAGGGAGCAGGAGGCCGGGAGGCGGCGCTGGAAGCCGGAGGAGGCCGCCGGCGTGGAGGGGCCGGCAAGGGTGGAGGCCGGCTGTCGGAGCCGCCGGCAGGAATGGAGGCCGACTGTTGGAGGCGCCGGCAGGAATGGAGACCTGCAGAATAGGGAGCCGTCGGGACCGGTTCTGCCTGGACCGGTTCGCTTGGAGGGATTCGCGGGAGGAGGGAAAAAAAATGGGATGTTACGCCGGGAGGGACCGTCGGGGAGAACCGTGGAGGGCCGACGACGGGAAGCCGCGGGAGAGACCCGCGGAGGGGACCCGCGGCCGAAGGAGACGCTGGGATGTGGTCGGCCGCACGGGAGGAGGAAGCCGCCGGGGGTTGCGACACCGCGGGGAGGGTCGGCGTGGAGGGCCGCCGGGTGAAGGGTGTCGCGGGAAGGAGGGAGCCGCGTGGGAGAAGTCGCGACGCGCCGAATGGGAAGGGAGGCCCGCCTGGGAGCCGCGCAGGGCAGAGGCGGAAGGCAGCGGAGCAGTGCCGGACGAAGCACAGGGAGCCGCCGGGAACCGCGACAGGAAGCCGGAGGGAGGCGGGGCCGGTCGTCGCAAGGAGGCGAAGCCGGGAAGCCGCAGGAGGAGGGGACGTCGTCGACGGAGCAGTGTCGGACGACGGGATGGGCGCGCGCAGGAGGAGCCGCGCCGGGAGGGATCGGGCGCAGGAGGAGCGGGCTCCAGGAGGGAAGGCGCACCGGGGGCTGCCGCGACAGGGAGGGGAGCCGCGACGGGGAGGGGAGCCACGCAGGAGAGGGGCTCCGCCTGAGGGAGATCGGGCCGCCGGGAACCGGAGGGCCTGCGCGACCGGGAGGAGCAGCGGAGGGGGGGGCGGCTGACTATTTGGACGGGAGTCGCCGCCCCCCGGACGGGGAAAACCTAAAGGCTGATGAGGGGGAAAAAAATCGGGAGGGAGGGATCGGGTTTCAAAAAACCTCCTCTGATACCATGAAAGAGAATAAAATGAGAGAAACCCGAACCCCCAAGGTGTATACTCTAAGGGAGCCCTTGGGGTGCTTTTATAACAAATAGTAAAGACCACACCGGACCTCAAGTCCGATGTGGGATGCAGACTCCAACAGATCTATATGATATGGTGTTGCAGTTAGATCAAAGATTCATGAATGCGGTGTTTCAGCCTGCTCCTGCTCCTCCTGTTGAGCCAATTTTTGATGAGGAGAAGATCAGACAGCTCATAAGGGATGAGTTGAAGGTTATGCTAGATGAGTTCAAACAGACCAGGGAAGCTGTGTTGGATGGTTTTCAAACACATGTTGCTCAAACTGTGTAACTAGTCAGAGAAGATGTTAAGCAAGCTGGGCAAGATAGAGAAACAATAAAGAGAGCTATTGATTTCTAGCTATAAGCAGAATCTTTACAAAATCAGATTTGAAGGGTATGTTCAGAACTCTTGTTTTGGATCTAAAGATGTCACCTTTGACCCGAGCTTTTAAGTCACAGGTTTGCAATATTAATGAAATACTCCTTTTATTCTTGTTAGAGGTTAAGTTGTGATGAGTCTCACATCGGACTCTAGGTATCGTGTCATCTTTATCATTCATTATAAATAAACACCAAAGCTTCCTTTAGAGAGGCATCTTGGGTATGGGGTTAATTGCCCCTCCCTCTCCACCGACGCTGACACCTCCTGTTGTCGTCGCCATCGTCCACTATCGAGAGCTCCAACACCTTCTGGGCGCTCCGCACAGTCGACACCCGAGCTCAGCCCCGTCGTCAGCGACAATGTCGAGGGAAAAAAAATAAGATCGGCGGCGGCAGCGGCGTTGAGGGAGAGCTCTTCTGTGATGAGCGGATGCAAGAAATAGTAGGCGCGGAAGCCGTCTCCGACTAACGCGTTGAAGGGTAAGTCAAAAATTCTAGGGTTTTCTTCAATTTCAGCGTCGTCGGTGGTAGGGTTTTCTTCAAGGGGTGGCTAGATTATCTCAGCAAGGCGAGTCAGGCAGTGGAGGCATCGTCCGCAAGTGTCTCAAGCGAACTGGCAGTCATTGCGCCGCACGTCGCCTCTTCTACGCACAAACTGCTGCAAATTGAATTCTTTGCCTCTATCAGGTTCTTCACTGCTCTCTGTTGTTCCTCAAACCTTTGTTGTCTGCCATAATCATTGGGTCCGCAAAGTCGGACGCCGTTTCACCTCGGCAATTTAGGGTCCGCAAAGTCGGACGCCGTTTCACCTCGTCAATTTGGGTCTGCTAGTCGAGCGTCGTTTCACTCGGCCGTTTTGAGGCCGTTTGTCAGTCACCGTTTCATCCAGCATCTTAAAGCAAGGGTCGTCCTCAACATGGAAACATGAAAGTTCTACGATGGTCATCTTTTCTTTCGCACCCATGGGCGGAAGCGCAATAGGTGAAGCAAAACCAGCAGGTGGATGTTATTCTTTTTAGTATTTTTTATATATATATTCAAGTCAGGCATGTCCAGCTTGAGGGGGAGTGTTAGAGATGTTTTTTTTTCTTATGTATCCAAGCGGGCAGTGCATACGGGGATGTTATTCTTTTTAGTCTTTAACAATTCTCATTTGTGTTTTTAGTTTTGCCTATTATCTGCTTTTTTTTAATTTCCCCCCTGGTTCACTTTTTTATAATCTCAAAGGGGGAGAAAGAGTAAGAACTAAATTGAATTCATTAGAAATCTTTAAATAATTCCAAGGACTTGCTAAACATTTAATTAATTAAGCAATATATATTTCAATTCTCTACAAATATATTTTTGTTGTATTCAATTCATTTGATTTTAAATATCATGATTTGTGATCATCAAAACGGGAAAGATTGTTAACTTAGACCAGCACCTTCTTATTTTAATGATCTTAAACAATATTTATAATGTTATTAATGGTTTTCATGTTTTCTGTTGATAAATGCTTTTCTGACCAAACTTACAAAATTGGCTAAAGTTTGGAACTTACTGTGACAACCAGTTGCATGTGTAATGTACTTACCATGTAAAGAATCTGAATTGACCGTGAAGGTCAAGTGACCACATGATAAATACCATATATGCCACCTAAAGAGAGGTTGGTTAGGGGGATATTATATGGAATATGATGTGGGTCCTAAGGGAATATTATTAGTTGGTTAGGGAGGGAGGTTATAAATAAAGGTAGATGGTGAATGAGAGGGCATCATGGAGTGAAAATGAAGTTAGTGGGTTGTTGTGTGCAGATCGGCCATTAGGCTTGGGCAATATCACTCCCGGTCTTCTTCCTCCTCTTTGCATGTATTTATGTTGGTTCTCTTTTATTATACGAGCAGTCGGTGCTTGGTCTTTATCAATTGATCCGACCTGCCTTCTTGTTCCCCATCGCTCTGTCGCGCATAATTTCCACTTTGTTCTTTTGTCGCATCGCATCTTGTGGAGCAACCTGTTGTTGTTGGTTTTTCCCATCCGTCGAATCAGTCAGAGAGAGAAATATCTATTAGTTGTCTTCATCGCGTCCTGTGGCAGCACGCACCGCCGGTGGAGATCATCTCAATCGGACGAACCACACAATGCTGGAAATTCACTCGGCGGAGACGCACACTGCTGGCTCGACCGGACTTCTTCACTGCCAGCTCGCTCGCACAGTGAACGATCGCTTCACGTTCTGGTTCGAGGTTCCACACAGTCGCGCCGCATCGGCTTGTTTCCTCCCAGAGGCACGCATTGTCCGCTCCATCCGCGACGTCGTGCACTTACCGGCGGCTTCCGCCCCCATCCATCTGCAACGCGCACCCGCGCGACCGCCATTCGCTCACTCCTTCGGACACGCGACGTGCGATACCTTCAACTGCTTCCGTCCTACAAGGCAAACTGAGCGCGCAACGCGACTTCGCCTGACGGGCACCGCTCTCAGCCGTCTATGCCGTTTCCGCCGTCTCGCGTTCCAATCCGGCTCGCTCGACCATGCCCCATCGGCCGACCACTGTTGCGGTGTCCGGCTCACCGCTCCCCCGCAACGATGCTCCGCCGCTTCCACTCGGCTTGCGTCCACCGCTCTAGCTGGTTTTTCAGTAACGGCCCACCCGGCCAACTCACGTTCCACGGTTTCACGGAGCAGTCCGCGGGAGGGGGGTGCCCAAATTGTTTTTTGGAAAATAAGGGGGTAAAAAAAACACTACTGCGGGACTACCCACTAGAGGCGTTGAACGCCGCATGCTCCCTACCGGAGGATACGCACCTACCTGGGAGCGCCCCGCTATTCGGACTTGGCAACCTATGGCAACTCACATGCAGGAACTCTGGGCTTCATTGGCCCGGGTAACCAGAAATCAAGAAAAATGTTTAAAGAGATTCTATCGGAATTTTCGGCCACACATCCGGAGACGTGGATCTCGAGGGCTGAGGAATATTTCTTGCGCAATCAAACGCCGGATCAAATGAAGGTGTCAATGGCACGCTTATGCATGTCAGGTTTGTCTGCACTTTCGTTTTTAGCGGCCAAAAGACCTGCGACTACGTTCACTTGGGTGCATCTCAAAGAAGCAATCCTTGAAGATTTTGGTAGCTCCGTTGGGGATGCCTCTGCCACTACATTCGAGTTCTTGTCGACGGTAGCGCAGTTGTCCGCATCGCGCTCCAAAGGGCCTGCCAAACATGGGACGCGCAACTGGAGCAAAGGGCTGCCCGAAAATCCTGACGACATTATCTCCAGCCAGTTTGTGATAGACCTGCCGCATATTGAGGAGCCGAACACTTTAAAGTTCGTAATACTATAGCACGAGCCGAAGCAAATTGAGCCAGCTCATACATGGGCTCTTGTTATTTTACCACCAGTTGTACAGGTCTCGCCCGCGGCGTCGGAATGGGATCTTCAAGTTCATGAAGGAGGTTCATCCAATTTTTATAACCCAGAAGCCGGGTGGAACTAGCTGCACTTGCGGCCCAGCTCATGACCGCACACCAGGGACCTATGGAAGAAGGGCGAGCATTACGACGAGAGGCACTCTCACCTTCGTCGATCCAACCCTAGTCCATGACGGTGGACGACGCGTTTGAGAGATTGTGTGGCATGCACCTACGGCACGGACGCTTTAAACAGGACCGCAACGGCTCAATCCTCAGTCAACAGTGTTGCTTGGTTCGGCCCGAGGCACCAGGGTAGGGCAAAGAATGTGGAAGATTGCTTGGCATAACTGTCTAACTAGCACCCCTTGTCCTCAGTTTCCTACGACACGAATGATATGGGAGACCGCCTGGCATGCCTACGAGATCCACCACCTTGAAGAAAAAGTGGTTTTTCGAGACGGTGGCAGTGATAGATACCATGTATGCCACCTGGAGAGAGGTTGGTTAGGGGGAATATTCTAGGGAATATTATATGGAATATGTTGTGGGCCCCAAGGGAATATTCTGGGGAATATTATTAGTTAGGGAGGGAGGGAAGTTATAAATAAAGGTAGATGGCGAATGAGAGGGCATCATGGAGTGGAAATGAATTTAGTGGGCTGTTGTGTGCAGATCGGCCATTAGGCTTGGCCGGGATCACTCCCGATCTTCTTCCTCCTCTTTGCATGTATTTCTGTCGGTTCTCTTCTCTTATACAAGTAGCTGGTGCTTGGTCTTTATCACCACATGAAACCTACCGCATGTTGTTACTCCCACAGACCGCATGTACAAACTACCTACCGTGCATCAAATGAGTAAATTTTGTCCAAGTCACGAAGTGATCGTGCATTGAAGATGAACCTACCTTACCGCAAGAACAACTACCTACCGCATGAAGAGATGTACCTACCGTGAGTACAAAACAAGTGATTGTGCGAAATAATGAAGCTACCGTGCGAATCAGTAAAGTGACTGTGTGAAGGAAACTTCCTACCGCATGAATAAATCTAGTTACCGTGCTAAGGTGAGTAAAATTTCACTAATGTACTGACCGCATGTGTTATTGTAGTGACCGCGCGAAGAGGAATACCTACCACAAGAACAAGTCAAGTGACCGCATGAAGTCATGAACTTACCGCATGAGCAAATGGGCTGACAGCATGAAGGAATGAACCGACCGTGCGAAGTTGCCTTGTCAACTGACCGTGTCAATCGACCGTGAGCTCAAACAATCATGTTTTAAGTGAAAACAGCTTACCGTGTCTAACTTAGCAGCGGAGCGTTTTCAAATCTCCAACGGCTAGTTTTCGAGCATTAATTGGAGAGTCGGTGCAATTAAAGGTGCATTGAATGTTCTCCAACACCTACTTTTTGATGGAGTTCTTTTTAAGGAGAACCGATAGAACAACTGAGGAATATATGTGTGAGCCTGTGCTCCACGGAGGACTCAATCAGAACACTTCACGACACTCTGTTTCCCCGAACCTGTTGTGCACCTTGTTCAAGGTCCTTTCAAAGACAAATTTAAGGACTCTTGAACAACTGAAGCTATTCGGATTGAATTGCACTACATCTTCATATCTCTCATATCTTACTCTTTCTGTTTATGCTTATCTTTCGAGTTGTGTTTTATTACACTTTGTTTATCTGTAAACACAGTCTCCTGTACTAAACTGGAGAATGCTTGACACTCTTTCAACTCTTTATTTGTATTCTCATGTATAACTATGAAAGAGGTTGTGTGTGAGCTAGAATCTTTATCTCCCACGAAGAACAATGGGAGAGGCTTTTAGCCTAGACTCTCCCGATCTAAGTTGTAGATCAGTTTATTTATTAAGAAATTTCTTGGCAGCGGGTAATTGTCAAGTAGAGGATATTAGGTCTTGGCTTAATACTGAAGCCCTTTATTTGTGTGATTTCTAGTTTTGTTTTCTCTGTTTTAAATATCAACCAGTATTTGTTTTAAAACTAAATAACAAAACTCTACTTCGATAGTTGGCTTTAACAAGTGTGTATATAAGGTGTTTGTTTCAAGTAAATTAGTTTCAAAAGTTGGGGTTTTCAAAGTTGTTTTTAACTGAGTTCTGATCAAACTACTGAGAACATTTTTGAAAAATCAAATTATATAACTCTATTACTTTAGTTAACTGAGTGTTTTTAATAACTTGGGAATTTGAGTTTTAAATTGTTTTAACAGAAATTTTTATAGGAAACTCAATTCACCCCTCATGAGTGTTTCACTCTGACCAACAATACAGGCAATCTAAAGTACAAAGTAGTTGGTTCTAGGACACAACTTCAAGTCCACCTACCTCTGGCGGGCGGGGTATTCAACACCTAACAACTTAGGAGGGGGGAAACAGACGGCGCAAGGGCTTTTGCTTTAGGTGTGGGTTGTCCTATAAGCCCCATGCACGGGTGTACCGATAAAACACCAAGGGTGCTAGTATTGGGCAGAGGCGATGATGACGTTGCAGATGACGGAGCTGAGGAAGCAGTCCAAGAAAAAAAGGGACCGGTTCCCCTCATTCAATTTTGAGAACAATACTGTTTTCAAGGGTCGGCAAGTGATAGAGTCCGAGACTTGGAATAAGATAGGGTTTTTTATATCAAGGTTAAAAGTGTCATAGAGGTAAGGGAGTTTGTTTTTTGGGGGGGCGGGGGCAATTTGGGTCCACGAGTAAGCAAAGAAAAGGGATGTTATTTTGTTAGGGGGAGAAGATTTTGGGCCCACGTATGGGGCTGGGGATTCATTATATAAGCAGGGGGTGAGTAAGGGGAAGGCAGGAAGGAATTCAGTTCGTGAGTCAGCCCTTGGGGCTTGGGCCAGGGATTCCTGGGGAATTTCTCAAATGTTTTCTCCTTCGTTTCCTCTTCTTCTTCATTTGCCTGTGTGTGTTGGAGTCTGCATCCCACATCGGACTTGTGGTCCGATGTGGTCTTTATTATTCATTATAAAATAACCTCAAGGCCTCCCTTAGAGAGGAACCTTGAGGATTGGGTCTCCACTCTTATACTGTAACATGGTATCAGAGGAAGTTTAATCCAATCCGAGCCCGCCCTCTTATTTTTTTTCCCTTGTCCAGGTTATTTTTTTTCTCTCCCGCTGGGGGGCGGCGGCCCTAGTTCTGTCGAAGTCGTCCGCCCCCTACCAGCTCTCCTCCCTAACGCCGGCTCCCTCGTCCAAGCTACCTCCTCCATCTGGCGATCGTCCCTCTCGGCAGATCCTTCCCCACCGGTCGCCACGCCAGATCAAGCGCCACCCTCCCTGTCCGCGACGGCTTCCACTCCGCCTCTGTTGCGCCTCAACCCGGTCGTCACGACCGGTCATCCCTCGTTGGTGCGCCCCTCTGTCAGCGCCTTCCCTGGGTGCGGTAGTTTTCCTTATCGTAGCCCTCCCAGAACCGGTCGGATCCCCTCCATGTAAGCGACGTCTCCCTCTCGGCGGCTCCCTCCCTGCGTGCGACGGCACTCGCCTGTCGTCCGCCTCTCCCCCCGTCGGCCTGCACGAGCCACGACCTCCTCCTCTGCGTGCGATGGACCAGACAGCCTCCCCTCTTCCAGATCTGGCCCGATCCGGTCGGATCTCGTCGCTAGCCTCTCCTCGCGCCGGCTCTTCTCCCCACCCATTCTCGTGCGCCGTAACCGCATCTGTCGGACAGTCCTCCACCCGACAGCGCCTCCTGCGGAGCGTTCCCTTTCTGCGACGCCTCCACCGTTGCTCCCTCCATGCCGGCCTCCTCCTGCGGCACCCACCGCCTCCATGTCGGCCTCCTCCTGCGGTTTCCCAGCACTCCGATGACCGGCCCGCCTGTGCAGTTTTCTCGGCGACTCTGACGACCAGCCCGCCCGTGCGGCTTTCCCGACGCTCGGTCGACCGGCACCGCCAGTGTGGTTTTCCCAACGCTCTGTCGACCGGCACTGCTTGAGCGGCTTGGCAAATCTTTTTCAGCAGCATCATCCATCTTCTTGAGGGGAAGTAGCAATCATGGCGCTTTATCTTTTCTTTGTTTTGTCTTGTTTTTGTAATCAAGCTGGGTATGTCCAGCTTGAGGGGGAGTGTCTGCAGCGTATGTTGCTTGATTTGTTTTTCTTTATGTGTTCAAGCTAGATACACCTACCTTGAGAGGGAGTGTTGGAGTTTACATCCCACATCGAACTTGTGATCCGATGTGATCTTTATTATTCATTATAAAATAACCTCAAAGCTTCCCTTAGAGAGGAACCTTGGGGATTAAGTCTCCACTCTTATACTGTAACAGCCTGTAATTTTGGTTTGATCTGTTTGAATATATATAAAGTAGTCTTCTCCTAATACGTGATCCTTATTAGAAATGATGCCATGATTCATTATATATAAGTGCCATTTTTAAAAAACTTTTTAATCATAATTACATGCATAAAGCAACTATCAACTGGCTATCAAAACCTTGGGTATCATGGACTAAACTAACAGCAAATCAACTGATTAAAGAAATATAGAATCAATAAAAACAAGACAGCGAGCGCAATGGATTAACCTGGATGGCTAAATCACGTGTAGGCAACACCACTAAAGCACGGAGACACTTAACAACTCGAGTAGACAGCACTTGCACTATTGGCAAAGCATAAGCTAGGGTTTTCCCACTTCCGGTGGGAGAATTGATGCAGAGGTCGCGCTCGAAAGAACCAGGTCCAATTGTATCATGCCAAACAGCAACTTGTACAGGGAAAAGTGAAGAAACTCCCATTTTCTGCAACACTGCCTTTAACCTGATGCAAACAAGATCAAATGATAATACATATTGCATGGATGATGCTGTCAAGACTGCAATAATTAAAATTAGACGGAAAACGAGGTAAGGCAGAACAACCCACTTTCATCCTTGCATAACAATACCATCAAAATTTCACACAACACAATAGAAAATAAGCAATAAGTGTGTTCAAGGCTAAAAATGATCAATTATAGAATTATAACTAAATTCAACCTTAAAAAAATAAACCTAACAATGTTATTATTGACAGACAAATTCTGGAATGAAAATTTTTCATTTAAAAAATAAACCGGTCACATCAATATACAATACAACAGACTTTCTGATACAACCGGGGGGGGGGGGGGGGGGGGGGGCTTGAAGGTCTAGGAGGGGGAAGCGGTCCCCATAGGCAGTTTAAGCCGTGGGGGATTGAGGGATTCCATAGGCAGTTGGGTGACTCAGATTGTGGTCCTTTTTCTGTTTTGGGGTAGTGGTGGTCCCAACACCAGCTGTACTGTTTTCCCCTGTCCTTTAAATAGTACAAGGGTGGTTGTGGTCAAGGGAGGGGAAAGAACTGGGTACTTCGGCCATATGGCATGGTCTAGGAGGGGTCGCAGTTCTCCTGGGGAAATTCTGCTGCAAGTGTCAGTTTATTTCACTGTACTCTCCTACTCCTTTTACTTAATATTACGAGGTGTTTTCCCCTAGCCTCTGCTCGTACCAAATTGGTCCGACCTGCCTCCCCTTTCACCTTCTTCTGCCATGGAAACCCGCCAAGCCCGCCATGATGGGCACCCTGGAATCTTCCTTTGCTGCATTGGAAACTTCCTTGGCTGCAGTTTGCACTGATCAGTCTGAATTCCGTAAATCTCTGGCGTCTGAATTAGCAGACCTCCGCCATCTCATCACTACCACAGCTCGCCTCCCGGCCAAAGGCCTCCTGGTGGACACCCATCAACCTACTTCTTCCGCCACCCCTCTTGTTCCTCCTGATCCGACTGGCACATCACCTTGGGACCCGGTCGCTTCCCCTCACCCATTCACCATGCTTCCGATCTCTCCTTCCGCTTCCACCCGCCTTTACTTGCCCCAGTTTGATGGCCTCGACCCCCGGGGCTGGATCGCCCGCGTTGGGCTTTTCTTCCAGTTGCACAACACCCCAGATGACGCCAAAGTTTCCCTTGCACATATTAGTATGACGGGCAAGACTATTCACTGGTTCACTATTGTTCAAGAACTTCATCCTTGAATGACCTGGCCACTTCTAAAAGCCGAACTACTAGATCACTTCGGCGGCCTCGAAATACAAAATCCTTACAAACCGTCCGCCCTTCAACAGCTCTTCGGTGCAAGATTATATCGAGGAATTTGAATACTTAACCTCCTTGATCCCTCACCTACCCAAGCTCCAATACATTGGCTATTTTCTCCATGGTCCTCGGGCTGATATCCGGGATTGGGTTCGCATCCATAGCCCCAAAACGCGTCTACTGGCTATGCGACTTGCTCGCCACATCGAACTCGCTCTCAAACGCGGAATTGGGCACCAGGTCCGCAGTACTCCTTGGCGCCCTTGGTCTTCTCAGGAGGGCTCTACTGGCCAACCCCTTCCACGGCCCAGTTTCTCTCCCTCTCTTGGGCTGCCTCCTCGCCCGGAAAGACGTTATCCATCGGACAAGGGGCTGCCCGCCATAGAGCCCCTCCACCACCCCCCTCCAGCGGGTCGTGGAGTTCACCATTTATCTCCACAGGAGTGGGAGGACCAGCGCAAAAAGGGTCTCTGTTTCAAATGCGCCAAGCCTTTCACCCCTATGCATAAATGTCCAGATTCTAACATTCGGGTGATACTCTTGGGCGAGGATGAGCTCCCTCCGCCCACTAACACAGTTGGCCCTCCATTTCTTTTGGAAACCCACGAAGATTCTCCCTCTGATGTTGATGCTGCTGAGTGTTTGGTCCTGGATTTTTACACAGCTACTACCCTCTCCTCCCACCAACAGTCTACTATGTTTTCAGCCATGAAAGTGGAAAGCAACCTGAGTTGTACTCCCCTTTTGGTCCTTATTGACAGTGGTGCAACTCACAATTTTATTTCCCCTAACTTGGTGACCTTACTCAGCCTCTCTGTTCAATCCACTATTACAAGACCCGTTAAGCTCGGCGATGGTCACTTATTTTCTACTACAGGTCTTTATCCACAGCTACAGCTGGATTTGGGCTCTTATCATTGCACCCTGGATGCTCATGCCTTAGATATCGGCGGGCTAGATTTCATCTTTGGCATTGCTTGGCTACAGACACTCGGGGAGGTCCACACCAATTGGCAAACAATGACAATGAAGTTTCGCATTGGCCAGCAACTTCACACCCTTCAGGGGACGCACGACATCTCCAACCTGTTGTCCTCTTTACACACGTTGACCCCCAGTCCACCTCCACCTAGTCTGCTACCTCCACAGCAGCAGCTCCCCCTGCAACGCCTGCTCGACTCTTTTCCTTCCATTTTCTAGGACCTCTCTGGTTTACCTCCACAGCGCCTTCATGATCATCAAATCCGTTTAAATCTTGGCCAAGGACCGGTTTCGGTTCGCCCATACCATTACCCACATGCCCACAATCGGTCATTGAACAGCAGGTGCAACTTTTACTGCAGCAGGGGCTCACCCGCCCGAGTACAAGTGCCTATTTCAGCCCAGTCCTCTTTGTTAAAAAACGACACTTCATAGCGCATGTGTGTAGACTATCGAACTCTCAACAAGGTCACAATTCCGAACAAATTCCCAATTCCAGTGGTCGATGAACTGCTGGATGAGTTGCATGGGGCTGCTTACTTCTCCAAGCTGGATCTCCAGTCTGGTTATCACCGAATTCGTATGTCGAAGGCTGACGTCGATAAAACTGCTTTCCGCACACATAATGGCCGCTACGAATTCCTGGTAATGCCCTTCGGTCTCTCCAACGCCCCCTCCACTTTCCAGGCTACAATGAATGATTTATTATGGCCTCATCTTCGGCACTTTGTCCTCATTTTTTTATGATATTTTAGTATATAGTCCTACGTGGGACCCCCACATGCAGCACCTGCAGGCGGTTTTGCGGCTCCTCCACGACAACAAATTCTTTGTCAATGCAGGAAAATGCTCTTTTGCCCAAACTCAGGCAGACTATTTGGGCCATATAATTTCCCAGGAGGGCATTGGGATGGATCCAGCCAAAATTCAGGTAGTTTTTACTTGGCCAATTCCCCATTCGGTTCGCAGTGTTCGCGGGTTCCTGGGCCTCACCGGCTATTACCGTAAATTTTTCCCAAGCTCACAAAACTGCTCGGCCTCTCCATCCTCACAACCCAGAAGCGCTGTGTCAAGTTGGGCGATGGTCATACTTTATGGTCTCATGGTTTTTGCAAATCTTTACAGTTAACCATGGGCACCTACACTTGTTCCATCATTGCCCACTGGACATTGGAGATTTAGATTTGAACTTGGGGATTGCCTAGCTCCGTACCCTCGTTGAGGTCCACATTAATTGGAAATCAATGTCAATGAAATTTACTGTGGAAGACAACCACTCATACCCTTTAGGGTACCACCCTCCCGAAACAACCACTATCCTCCTTGTTGCATGGCTTGACCAGCCCTTCCCCTCCAGACAGCCCTGATCATTTGGACTCAGATTTAACACCTGCTCACGCCCATGATTTACAACATCTCTTCACCACCATTCAATCAGTTTTTTCCACCCCCAGTGGCCTCCCTCCCCAACGGCCAGCAAACCATAAAATCACTTTATTCCCGGGAAGGGCTCTGTTTCAGTACGGCCTTACCGTTACCCACAGTTGCAAAAACAGAGATTGAACAGCAAGTCCATGATATGCTTCAGCAAGGTACCATCCGACCTAGTACAAGTGCATATTCGAGCCTGGTATTACTCGTCAAGAAAAAAAATGCTCCATGGCACATGTATGTCGATTATCAAGTCCTCAACAAGGTCACTATTCCGGATAAATTCCCCATTCCGGTCGTGGAAGAGTTATTGGATGAGTTACATGGCGCCACTTATTTCTCCAAATTCGACCTCACATCCGGCTACCATCAAATCCGTATGCGGGCAGAGGACGTGCACAAAACAGTCTTTCGCACTCATAATGGGCACTATGAATTCTTGATCATGTCATCCGGCCTTACCAATGCCCCTTCCACATTCCAAGCAATTATGAACAATTTGTTTCGGCCTCTCCTCCAGCAGTTTGTCCTAATCTTTTCGATGATATGTTTATTTACAGCAAAGAGTGGTCTTCTCATCTCCATCATTTACAGGTCATCCTTCAGATTTTACGTGACAATCACTTCTTTGCAAATCACTACAAATGCTCTTTCGGCCGCCGTTAAATTGGTTATTTGGGCCATATTATCTCACAATCTGGTGTGGCGTAGATCCTACTAAGATCAAAGCCGTGGTAGATTGGCCAACTCCTTTCACAATCAAGGGTGTCTGCGGTTTCCTCAGCCTTACCGACTGTTGTCGTAAATTCATCGACGGCTATGGTAGCATTGTCCAACCACTCACACAGCTCACTCGCAAAGAGGGCTTCCAGTGGACTCCAGCCGTTGCACAAGCCTTTACCCACTTAAAGCAGCTACTGACCACGGCTCCCGTCCTCACTCTTTCGAATTTTTTCCAACATTTTGAAATTGAATGCGACGCTTTGGGTCGTGGTGTCGGTGCTTTCCTCATGCAACAACAACGTCCCATCGCCTTTTTCAGTAAAGCATTAGCGGCTTGCACACTTTCCAAGTCCACTTATGAGAAAGAAATCATGGCTTTGGTGCTTGCCATAAAGCATTGGTGCCCCTACTTATTAGGCCGGCCATTTACAGTTTTTCCTGACCAGCGTAGCCTTCAATATCTCTTGCAGCAGCGTATCACCACATTGAATCAGCAATGCTAGCTTGCCAAATTACTGGGTTACCACTTCGACGTCAAATACAAGCCGAGTAAGACAAACTCCGCTGCCGACGTCCTCTCCTGGAAGGAAGAAACTGATGCCTGTCACCTCTCTGAATCCCTCCCCGCCTGGCCAGATGGTACAGCCTTAGTGGCCGACACCCACACAGACCCCCTTCGTCAGCGACTCCTGTCTGGAACCGCGGTCCCCAAGGCTTACTCACTTTCCCAGGGCAACTTGTTCTATAAAGGTAGATTGGTGTTTTCGGCCACTTCTCCTTGGATCCCCAAACTACTAGTCGAATTTCATGCATCAATCACCACGTGGGGACACTCTGGTTTCTACTGGACATACAGAAAGTTAGCAGCAAACCTTTCTTGGCCCGGCATGCGCCAACATATCTTGAACTACGTCCGCAATTGTCAAGTATGTCAACGATATAAATATTCAGCCCTATCACCAGCTGATTTGCTTCAGCCCTTACAAATTCTAGCTGCCATTTGGGAAGATCTATCGACAGATTTTATAACCGGCCTCCCCAAATCCAAGGGCTTTGATGTCATCCTTGTGGTTGTAGACAGACTTTCCAAATATGCACACTTCCTCACCCTCAAGCACCCTTTCACGGCTAAAGGTGTCGCTAAACTTTTCTTACAAGAAATTGTCCGACTCCATGGCATTCCCAAATCCATTGTTAGCGACTGTGACCCAATCTTTATGAGTCATTTTTGGACGGAACTGTTCCTCTTACAAGGAACCAAACTCCACATGAGTTCCGCCTACCACCCCCAAACGGCCAAACAGAAGTGGTCAACTGCTACTTGGAAACTTACCTCCACTGCCAAAGGAGTGGTCTTTCTAGATTCCATGGGCTGAATTTTCTTACAACACCACTTGGCATGCTTCCATCAACTCCACGCCATTTGAAATCGTTTATGGCTGCAAACCACCATCCATTTTCACATTCCTCCCTCGCGAGGTCCGGGTGGAGGTAGTGGCACAAGCTTTATCAGATCGTGATGAAGTCCTCCAGCAAATCAAACACCATCTGGCCCATGCACAGCAGTCCATGAAGCACCATGCTGATCAAAAACGTCGGGACATCTCCTTCCAAGTCGGCGATTCTGTTTTCTTAAAATTGCGCCCTCACCGCCAGCAGTCTGTCCAATGCCCACATCAACCAGAAGCTTGCTGTTAGATATTATGGTCCTTTTACAGTGCTCCAGCGCATAGGTCCGGTGGCTTATAAGCTGGACTTACCTCTGACATCTCGCATCCATCCGGTGTTTCACATCTCTCAACTCAAGCAGGCTCTCGGCACCCCGCCCTGTTCGTCCAACCTTCCTCCCAACTTCGCCGACTCCACAGCGGCCCCGAAACCCGACAAAATTCTATCTCACCGCTACATTCTGCAAAATGGTGCCCACATCCCGCAGTCACTCGTTCAATGGAAGGGTTGCCCGTCAGAAGATGCTACTTGGGAGGATGATTTCTTCCTCCATAATCAATTTCTCACCCTCAGCCTTGAGAACAAGGCTGATCTTCCGGATGAGGGCAGTGATGGGACCAGCATACCTGCCACCTGGAAGGTATATTCCAAGAAGGGAAAATGGGTCCCACCTTCAACAAACTGAGGTGGGCCTAGCAGAGCTATTGTTAGAGATTTCCTCTAGCGGTTATAAGTAGTGGGATGGGAAGAGAGAGAAGGCAGAGAGGTTTTAGCTGTTACGGCCTGGGGCTTGGGCGGGAAAGAGGGAGAGACCTCTTCCTGATTGTTTTTTCCTTCTTTTCCCTTCTGTTATTCTCCTGCTGCTGTACTTCTGCTCGTTAGTAGCCATTAATATCAAAACAGAGGTTCTCCGGGGTGCTTGTCTCCACCAGTAGGCCAACAAAGTCCGGGTGTTAAAACGATGTGCTATATAGCTACTTAAAGTCAAAATTCATGTGTTGAAACCACGTGTTCCAACTTCCAAAGCCAACATTGTTTTGCTAATAAGAGACAAGCAGACTTAGATCTGAATTAAATCTTCAAAAACAACCACAATTCAAGACTCAACACTTCAACAAATTTCAGAAAAAATAGAACTTACAAACGCAACAGAGCCTCAAAGCTTTGATATCAACTGTTGTGATATACTACCTCCAGTCCGATTTATAATAAAAAATGAAGTTTACAAGGTCTAAAATATAAGAAACTAAGATGTTGATTGTTTTTTCCAAAATATAACCTTCATCTATTTTCTGGAATGTGAGTAAAAAACTTTTGTTTCTTTATCATATTAAACAATTATTCATGAGTCTCAAAGTGGTCCAAATTTATGCATTTATATTTTTTATTGCATTTAGTGATTATTCTTCAACAGTGAGGGTTTAGTCCCAGGTCAATATCTTTTTTTCATTTTCAAACAGCATGCCGCCAATATGCTTTGATGCAAAAAAAAACTTAATTCTTTTGTTTTTTTCATTTTCCGTTATAATTAATTGTAAATTTACTTTTTCCATTCACTGCAAACGCGTGCTAGTGGAAATGTGAGTAAAAAACTTACTTTTGTTTTTTTATCACATTAAACAATTATTCACAGGTCTCAAAGTAGTCCAAAATTATTCAGTTGTATTTTTTACTGCATTTAGCACTTATTCTTCAACAGTGAGGGTTTAGTCCCAGGTCGACATCTTTTTTTCATTTTCAAGCAACATGCCGCCAATATGCTTTGATGCAAAAAAAAACAATTCCGCTCGCGTCTTCATTGACACTGAAATAAGGTGGGCAACTTTGATAAGTCCCGCACTAACAGTCCACCTTGAGTGGGCTACTTTGTATTTATCGAAGCTATGAGGAACCGGAATTACAGGAGGAAGAATAAACAGGAGAAGAAGACTCCCCTAGGAAGCTCCCCGAGGCCAAGGTGAGAACCTCCTCGAACAGCCCAAGCTGAAGCCAAAACAAGAATATTTGTTCCCCCTCCCCTGCCCCCAACAACCCTCATTTTAATATCCCCCTATCTACCACTGCCAGCCCAACAAACCCCCCACAGAGAGTTACAACTCTGCCCCTGGCCATTACCCTTACATAACAACACCACCACCACACCTTCCTATCACAGCCCCATGCATTCCTATCACTGCAGTGACCCTTATACCCCCTTCTGGAAAGTGCTTTCCATGCTGTAGTGGTGCCACGGGCTCTACCACTCACCACTCCTTGAGAAAGGGTCTTGTCCTCAAGACTGAGGAAGGGAAACTGATTACGGTTGATGAATTCCTCTTCCCATGTAGCTTCGTCACAAAAAGGATCATGCCCTGCCTGCAATCTCTTATTCTGGAGTTTGATCTCCACTCCTAGTTCCATGGTGTCGAAGGGTATTGCCGCCCCAGCGGGAACTTTAAAAGAAACTGGCACCCCTTGCCTGCTATAAATGTCACGAGACTCCGCTGCAAGAAGAGCCAGACGACCGCAAGCAGCAGCTTTCGTACCCCAAAAACCCTTCTCCTGCCGAGCTCGAACACCCAGATGTGAAAGATGAGGCAACTCTAGCAGAAGATGACGCCTGTGATGTTGCCACCGGCAGATGTAATCTCCTCGCCTCCAGCAGCTTTGTTGGCCACAAGCACAACAAGTCCAGTAGTAGATGATGGCAGTGTCCGATGGACAATGCTTTCAACCTGTACTAAGGTCCCAAAAGCAACTCCTGGAACTAGAACATCCCCACCGTGTGACCCAATTGCAATTCTAAAAGCTTTTAAAAGAAGGCTACAAATTTTGGAGACATTGTTAGGCAATATTTGGAAAAGCGCTTCGGAATATTCTTCAGTAAGCCGTCTAGATCTATCAAGTGTAGCTTTAAGCCTTAATGACCACATCGTCTTGCTATCTTCACCCTCAGATATGCTGGTCGCTTTCAACAAGAGCATTTCATTTACAATCACGATACATTCTTCTGGCTTCCAACTAGAAAGCCCCAGATGATGAATGCCATCCATCAAGGCAATAAGTGGATAATTCCAAGAGCTTAATTTTGTTGATTCCATATGTTTTCTGAGCCCCTGAGCACCTCCCACATCATCCAGTGAATTAACAAATCTTCTTAGCAAAAGGAATGAATAGTCTTCAAGGCCAATCCTGCAGAAACGTCATTTCTGACGCATTGATATTGCAGCATCAGGAGCATCATTTCAAATACCACTTTCTAAACCCTTAACACTTCCTCGTCGAAGAGCATTCAGGGATTGCATGGTGCTGATTAACAGCTTAAAGGATTCACTTTCCAAAATGTTGTTTGATTCTTCCAAATGATCTAAATTCTTTTTGCACTCCAAAAAGAATGTTACAGCTGAAAGCATCTCTTCATCCAAAGTTTCCCTTATTGAAGTTGTTCTGCAAGGCTTCCAGCGTTGAAAAACTGTTCATCATGAAATATCTTGAACTACTCTGCAAATGCTTCACTATATTCTCCATGATTTTGAATAATTCTTACTGGCATTGCCTCAGTAGCAATCAAATCTTCAGGCCCAGCATTGCGATGTAGTTTATTCTGTATTGTATACTTTATTTCTTGCTTGAGGCCATGAGGGATATCATTCCGATAAGCAATGTCTCCGATCCGGGTCAATGGGACAGATGCGGTATATTCTGCTTAAAAGGATAGCAAACATGGATGAATTTTGCAGACGACAAGCATTTCCTCATGCAGGGTTGGAGCTTCATTAGTGTCAACTCTAGAAACAGCAACATGCCTTCTCTTTCCCAAGGCAAGCAGAAACTTGTCATTCGGAGAAGTCAAGTCATCTCCTGGACAGAGCCCACAAGTCAAGTATTCATTCCTAGAAAATCCCAACCTTGAACAGGGCGTGCAGCTCCCCCGCCTGCGATGATTTCCTCAACTTCAAAACGGTTCTGGGAGAAGTTGCTGCCATGATCGGAGATTCGTCACAACCGCTGCTGTATTGAACACCGATCCTCTGCAGGTAGTTCATTCATCCTTGGTAACCCGGTTGCATTGGTGCCCATGTTGCAGCCTCTCCCCACCTTCACAGTATTCCCTGGCAGTTCATCCCAAGACTGATGTGGCCGGATCGAAAGCAGAGACAGAACCCTATGCGGTAAAAGTCCTCCAAAACAGAGTTGCTCAATTAGTACCCGCAATTCGTTGTGAGATTTCTGAATGCTGAAATGTGTCTCAGCGTGAATAGCCCAAACAGCAGGAGCAACAGGATTATCACCTGCAAAAGATGGCTTCACACTTCGCTTTGCGACAATTCGTAGTTCGTTCCACAACTCTCCTACACCCTCGCCTCTCGATATGGCATTCCTGATCTAAGTCCAGTCGCTCCTTTCCCTCCCTTTTCGATTTTCACCACAGACAAACTTCTCTGTCTTCCGCTTACACCATTTTCCGGGGAAAAGGTTGTCGTACTGAGAGCCCTGCAAACGCCTTTGACAGTTCAGGTGTCTGCTGGATGCGGAAATACAGTTCCGCTCGTGTAATCCATTCTCTTGGTCCCATCCCATCAAACACCGGCAGCTCCAATCTCCTAGCAATCAGAATCGGATCTCGCACGGCGCCAGCCGCATTAGACATCCAGGCCGCATTCCTGTCATGTGTCTCCCTATTGCTGACTCCATCTAATCGCACACCATATTCCTCTGCAACCAGCGATGGTCGTTCGACATTCTGTTGCATCACTTCCCCAGGCGACGCATCGCTCCAGTGAAGAACTTCCGTAATTCCGCCTGCTCATGCATTTCCTGATCTCATCGCTATGGGCGCTTCGTGATAGATTCCATCATGACCACTGATGGTCGCGCATCATCCTCTAAGAGACTTAGTGGAGATGACTCACCATGCAAGTCGTCGGCCATATCTACCGCCAAAACCGCATCCCGCCCCTGTGTCCTCATTCTGCCAATCTTTGCAGTGTGCGCCTTAGTCATCGTTGTCGTCAATGAAGGTTGCTCCTCTGGTTGCGGCATCTTCACCAAGCGACACACCGGGAGTGTGAGGTTTCTCCAGAATTCTGCCTCTTCTTTCTGCTCTTATTCCCACCGTTGCGTGATGTTTTTCGTTATTGAAGCCGGCTTGGAAAGCGTCACCTCCCCACGGGCACCCATCATCATGTCACTCCTCCTTCACTATCTGGCAGGTCGGGCCAATTGGTAAGTCCCTCGCACCAACAGTCCACCTTGAGTGGGCTACTTTGTATTTATCGAAGCTGTGAGGAACCAGAATTACAGGAGGAAGAAGAAGAAACAGAAGGAGAAGAAGAAGAAGGCTCCCCTAGGAAGCTCCCTAAGCCAAGGTCGGAACCCCCTCAATAACCTAAACTGAAGCCAAAACAAGAATATTTGTTCCCCCTTCCCTGCCCCAGACAACCCTCATTTAATATCCCCATATCTGCCACTGCCGGCCCAACAAACCCCCCGCAGAGAGTTACAACTTTGCCCCTGGCCGTTACCCTTAAGTAACAACACTACCACCACACCTTATCACAGCCCCACTCATTCCTATCACTGCAGTGATCCTTATACCCCCTTCTGGAGAGTACTTTTCAGGCTGTGGTGGTGTCACGGGCTCTATCACTCGCCCCTCCTTGAGAAACAGTCTTTTCCTCAAGACAAAGGGAAATTGATTACCGTTGATGAATTCCCCTTCCCATGGAGCTTCGTCGCAGAAAGGATCATGCCCTGCCTGCAATCTCTTATTCTGGAGTTTGAGCTCCACGGCTAATTCCATGGTGCCAAAGGGTTTGCCGCCCCCAGCAGGAACTTTAAAAGAAACGGGCAACCCTTGCATGCGGTAAATGTTACGAGACTCTGCTGCAAGAAGAGCCAGACGACCGCAAGCAGCAGCTTTCGTACCACAACAACACTTCTCTTGCTGAGCTTGAACACCCAGACGTGAAAGATGAGGCAACTCTTGCAGAAGCATGACGCTTGCAACGTTGCCACCAACAGATGTAATCTCATCGTCTCCAACAGCTTTGTTGGCCATAAGCACAACAGGTCCAGTAGTTGATAATGGCAGTGTCCCAGGGACAATGCTTTCAACCTGTACTAAGGTCCCAAAAGCAACTCATGGAACTAGAACATCCCCACTGTTTGACCCAATTGCAATTTTAACAGCTTTTAAAAGAAGGCTACAAATTTTGGAGACTTTGTGAGGCAATATCTAGAAAAGTGCTTCAGAATATTCTTCAGTCGGCCGTCTAGATCTATCAAGTGTAGCATTAAGCCTTAATGCCCGCATAATCTTGTTATCTTCACCCTCAGATATGCCAGTCTCTTTCAACAAGTGCAGTTCATTTACAATCACTGTACATTCTTCTGGCTTCCAACCAGAAAGCCCCAGATGATGAATGCCAACAATCAAGGCAATAAGTGGATAATTCCAAGAGCTTAATTTTGTTGATTCCATATGTTTTGCGAGCCCCTGAGCACCTCCCACATCATCAAGTGCATTAACAAATCTGCTTAGCAGAAGGAATGAATAGTTGTCAAGGCCAATCTCGCAGAAACGCCATTTCTGGCGCATTGATATTGCACCATCATGAGAATTATTTGGAATACCACTTTCTAGACCCTTAACACTTCCTCGTCGAAGAGCACTCAGGGATTGCATGGTACTGATTAACAGCTTGATGATTCACTTTCCAAAATGTTGATCAATTCTTCTAAATGATCTAAATTCATTTTGCACTCCAAAAAGAATGTTACAGCTGAAAGCATCTCTTCATCCAAAGATTCTCTTACTAAAGTAAGTTCTTCTGCAAGGCTTCCAGCGTTGAAAAAGTCTTTCAGTTCATCATAGAATATCTTGAACTGCTCTACAAATGCTTCACTATATTCTCCATGATTTAGTAATTCTTGCTAGCATTATCAGGCCGAGCATTGCAATGGAATTTATTCTGTATTGTATGCTTTATTTCTTGTGTGAGGCCATGAGGGAGGGATATCATTCCGATGATCAATGTCACTGATCCGGGTCAATGGGACAGATGCAGTAAAAGAATAGCAAACATGAATGAATTTTGCAGATGACAAGTATTTCCTCATGCAAGGTTGGAGCTTCATTAGTGTCAGCTCCAGAAACAACAACAGCATGCCCTCTCTTTCCCAAGGCAAGCAGAAACTTGTCATTCGGAGAAGGCAAGTCATCTCTTGGACAGAGTCCACGAGTCAGGTACTCGTTCTCGAACGAATCCACCTTGAACAGAGCGTGCAACTCCCCCAACTGCGATGATTTCCTCAACTTCGAACCGATTCTAGGAGGAGTCGCTGCCATGATCAAAGATTCATCACAACTGCTGTGTGTATTGAACATTGATCCTGCAAGTAGTTTGTTCATCCATGTTAACCCGGTTGCATCGGCGCCCATGATGTAGCCTCTCTCCACCTTCACAGTATTCCCTAGCAGTTCATCCCAAGACTGATGTGGCCGGATCGAAAGTAGAGACAGAACCCTATGCGGTACAAGTCCTCCAAAACAGAGTTGTTCAATTGGTAATCACAATTTGCTGCGAGTTTTATGAACGTTGAAATGCATCTCACCCTGAATAATCCAAACAGCAGGAGCAACGGGATTGTCTCCTGCAAAAGATGGCTTTGCACTTCGCTTTGCAACAATTCTTAGTTCGTTCCACGGCTCTCTTGCACCCCGCCTCTCTCGATATGGCGCTCCTAATCTAATTCCAGACGCTCATTTCCCTCTCTTTCTGGTTTGTACCTCAAACAAACTTCTTTGTCTTCTGCTTTCACCATTTGCCCGGGAAAAGGGTGTGGGTGTCATATCGAGAGCTCTGCATACGCCTTTGACTGTTCCAGTGTCTGTTGGATGTGAAAATACAGTTCCGCTCGTGTGATCCATTCTCTTGGTTCCATCCCGTCGAACATCGGCAACTCCACTCCCTAGTGATCAAAATCGGATCCCGCACGACGCCATCCGCATTCGACGTTCAGGCCGCATTCCTCTCCTGTGTCTCCCTATTGCCGACTCCATCTGATCGAGTGCCAGATTCCTCTGTAACCAGCAATGGTTGTTCGTCATCCTGTTGCGGTCTCTACTTCAGGCGACGGATTGCTCCAGTGAAGAACTTCTGAAATTTCGCTTGCTCATGCATTTCCTGATCTCATCACTATTGGCGCTACGTGATAGATTCCACCATGACCACCGATGGCCGCGCATCATCCTGTATGTAGGAGAATTAGTGGACATGACTCGCCATGGGTGTTGTCAAACGTATTTACCGCCAAAACCGCATCCCGCCTTTGTGTCCTCATTCCACCAATCTTCGCAATGTGCGCCTCAATCATCGATGTTGCCAGTGAAGGTCATTCCTCTGGTTGCAGCATTTTCGCTAGACAACACACCAGGAGTGTGAGGTTTCTCTGGAATTCTGCCTCTTCTTCCTGCTCTTCTTCCCACCGTTGCGTTATATTTTTCACTATTGAAGTCGGCTTGGAAAGCGTCGCCTCCCCACGCGCCCCCATAGTCATATCGCTCCTTCATTATCTGGCAGGCCCAATTGATAAGTCCCTCGCACCAACAGTCCACCTTGAGTGGGCTACTTTGTACTTATCAAAGCTGTGAGGAACCAGAATTACGGGAGGAAGAAGAAGAAACAAAAAGGATCACTGATTCACCCCTACCCCTCATTGATCTTACACTAATACGAGCACTACAAGTGGTATCAGAGGGAAAGTCGCCTCTGTGAGATCCAACAGACTACTGAGGATGGAGAACACAAATTCAGTAAACAGCATGGGTGTTCCTATTTTCAATGGTGAGAATTATCGTCGCTGGAAAAACAGAATGATACCGTACCTCCTATCACTTGGGGTGGAAGTGAGATCTACAGTGGGATTTCCACCCTACGTTGAGAATGCTCCTATGACTTTTGAAGATAAGAGGAGCTTAGAGATGGATAGCAAAGCTCAAAATGCAATCTTGATGGCTTTATCTGAAAAGGTATACACTAAAGTCGCAAAGGATATATGGGATCAACTGAAAAGCAGTTATGAAGGCAATCTTAAAGTCAAAGAGGTTAAGTTGCAAATCTCGAGAAGCAGATTTGAAGATATCAAAACGAGTGATGATGAAAGTGTTAACGACTACTTTACAAGAGTAAATGAGATTGTTAGAAGCATCAGAGATTTTGGTGAGAAACTGGATAACTCAGCCATTGTGAAGAAGATGATGAAAAACTTTCCAGATAGATCTGATCCAAAAGTTTCTGCACTGGAAGACCGAGAAGATCTATCATTAGATGAACTTCATAGTATTCTCATAGCATATGAAATGAGAAAAATGCCTGCATTTAGCAAAGCAAAAAATGAGATGGCCTTTAAAGCCATGATAAAAAGAAAATCCAGAGTTGAAGAGGAACCAGAATCAAGTGATTTTGAGGATGAGAAAGCTAAAGAGAACTTAATCAAATGATGGTCTTATTCTCAAAAATGTTTAACAAGGGAAAGTGGAAAGGAAAAGGCAAACAATCACTCAAATGCTGGAATTGCCCAAGCAGTGGTCATTTTGCTAGTAATTGTCCAAAGAAAAATGCCATTGACACTAACTCAGATGAAGAAGATAAGAAGTCCCAAAAAAGGAAATGGAAGAAGCATAAGAAGAGGTTTACTTCCAAGAAGAGAAATGTGATGAGCAGAGAAATGGATGATTTTTCATCAACAAGTAGTGAGTCAGAAGATGGAAGATCTTTTAAGAGTCACAAGTGTTTTATGGGCAAAGTCAAAAAAAATTAAAGACTCATTTAAAGGTGATGAAGATGGTGAGACAACTGAACTAGAAAGGATATTAAAAGAAAATCTAAAGGATTCACTTGTAAACAATCTGCAACTCAAGAAGGAAAAGAAAAGGCTGAAGAGAGAAATTGATAAGATCACCTTTGAGAACAACGTGTCAAGAAAGAAGAGACGCATCTTAATGAAATAAGAGCAAATAAGATGAAGATACCTGAGTTGGAAGGCAAGCTGAAAACTGTTGAAGAAAAACCAGCTGGAAAGGAAGAGTTTGAAAAGGAAGAATCTGCACTAGTTGAATAAAGTAAACAAAACAAATTGAAGTTAGCTGAATTTGAAAAGATGGTGACAGATCTAAGTGAAAAGCTTGCTGAGAAAGAGGAAGAATTATCTAGGACACAATCAGTGTGTCTTACTGCTCAAAATGAATTAAAGAAAATTAGAGAAGACTTCACCAAAGCTGTTAGCTTAAGGGTGAATCTTCTAAAGCTGTTGAGAATAAGAGTCCACAGAAAAAAGGTCGTTTCTATCCCTAATGAATCTCAATGTACATTTGTTGTTTCTGACAATGCAAGTCCGAGAGACAAGACTGAACCTGGTTGAACCAAAAGAACAAATGAGAAAACATCTTCCACAAAGAGTGAAATAATTCTTCCAGAAGGTTTCCTTAAGCAGAAACACCCACAGTCTGTGAAAAGAATGCAATAACAATCATTGGAGCAGAACTATTATCAGTCTGGAAGATCAAGGTTTAGAGGCTACTACTGGTGTTGTGGAGTGTTTGGTCATAAAGCTTATTCATGCTAGTATAACATGTCACTACCAGAAATGAGGCATGAATCAAGGGCGAGCAATGCTAAGCAAATAAAATCAGATTATAAGAAAGGAAAGCCTCTGACCAAGACATCAACGAAACTATCAACACAGAACAAATTTGAATGCTTGAATGAAGTTTGTGGCAGATGTGGTCGAGAAGATCACAAAGATGCGAAATGCAGAGTTAGTTCACGGTGTTGTCAAAGGCGCGCGCCTCAGCGCGCCTTGGCGTGTGGCGAGGCGAGGCGCACCCGGTGCGCCTCAATACCGGTGAGGCGGTGCGACCTTCATGAGGCGCTCCAAAGGCGCGCGCCAAAGCAAGGGGCGCTAAAAGCGCGAGGCGCTGTAAGGCACACTAATGGCTGCTGGGATCGGGGGCGACGAAAATGTACAACATACAGGGGCGGCGGCCGAGATCGGGGAAGACGATATTGGGGGTGGCGGCGGAAATCGTGGTAGGATGGAAATCTAGGTACATACAGGTCGAAATCGGGGGTACAGACGGGTGGTGGAGATCGGAGGCGATGAAATCCAGGGTGGCGGTGAGGACGATCGGCGAAGATAAGGGGTGCAAACGGGGGTGGCTGAGTGAGGGCGATCAGCGAAGATCGTGGAAATCGGAGGTGATGGGTGAGGGTGATCGGCAGAGTTCAGGGATGGTGGGTGAGGGTGATCAGCGGAGATCGGGGAAGGACGGACGGATGATGGAAATCCCTAAGTGAATTGGTTAGTTCAATTAAATAGAATATTTGATATATTAATAAAAAATCATAACAGCCACTATAAAAACATCACTCACACAAGCATGCACCACACTATAAAAATTAACAGTATGTATTTAATTTGTATTTTTTATATTGAATTTAAGTTTTTTTAAATTTAAAATATTGTTGAAAACTATATATAATTAATTATGTGCCCATGCGCCTCGCACCGCGCCTCGCGCCGCATCCCCAAACAGTCTTTGCGCCTTATTGCGCCGCGCGCCTTTGACAACACTGAGTTCACCACATAGTTATTAATGGCGCGCGCCATGGCGCGCCATTGCGCAATGGCTAGCGCCAGGGAGTGGTGCGCCGCGCCATGGCTTTGCCATGGCCCATTTAAGATGGCTCACTATGGCGTGCGCCATATTGTGCAATGGCGCGCGCCATGTTGCGCCAATGGCGCGCGCCATTGAGCCTTTTTGATTTTTTTTTGTATTTTTTTAACCTGCCAACTCTTACGCCCCGATTGAAAATACCTCTTTTGAGGTCAAACAACGATCTCCCCTTTCGACTCTACGCAACACTCTTCCCATGAGCATAGCGACCCAACTGGTGTTGGACCACATTGACTGCCACGACCAAACCGAGATCCCACGACCGCTGTGACCCAGTCGACCACGACTTAGCTGAGCTCCCTCAACCACCGCGACTTAGATACGCAATGTTGTCCAAAGCAGACGCACCTTCTGTGCGAATCAGTAAAAATTTTTGTTTTTAATTCAATTTTATTTATGTGCTCGCCCCTTATTTTTTTTCGAATTACTCCTGTTGTTTTTTTGAGATATATGGTTTTTTACTCCCGTCTTGGTTTTTTTGAGATATATGGTTTTTAATATATTTTAGGAATTGATATATATGATTTTTTGAGATATATAGTTTTTAATATTTAATTGTAGGTGTCATTGTTGACTTCATTTGTTTTTTGATGTATGGAATATGAATTATTGACATAAATCTTTGTTTTTTATATATAAATTGTATAATTTATTATTTGTTATTGTTGATATATGTATACACCTCTTTTGTGCGCCGCAAGTTAATATTGTCACGCGCCGTGCGCCGCGCCCTGCGCTTTTGCGCTGGGTCTCTTGTCACCGTTGTGCGCCATGCGCCGTAAATAACTATGGTTCACCAAGTGAGATTTCTCAAAATGTAAATGTGAAGAAAAGACAGTTGGTGAAGAAAGCTTCAGTCACTAGTAAATTATGTGAGAAGCTCAAACAATCTTAGAACATCAAGAAAGAATGTTTAGTTATCTGGCTTGATCAACTGGTCAAGGCTAAACAAATAGAGAAAGATCAGATACTTGTTGAGGCAAAAGGAAAGCAAGTGGTGACAATTGAAAAAGTTAAAGATGGTGAGAAGTCATCTACCAATGAAGACATGAAAATCCTTAAGTGTGAAAGGTGTGAACAACTTGGGCATGACACTAAACATTGTATGGCAATTTTACCAACGCCAGAAGAAAGCCTGTAACGACCCGAACATTTATGAATAAAATTCTCTTTCTTTTAATTAAATGTCTTAGGAATATAAAAAAATACATGCTCTCCTTTTGTTTTATTACATCCAATTGGATTTAAATGACCGTTAAGTATCCTTACCATTGATAATATAGTAGTTGAACAGTGATCACATGACTAGTATAAATATAGGGTTTTAACAAATCCTTTTGGCACAGATAAAGGAAGTGATGGCCTCAACCAGTAGGATCATACCCTATGAAACCCATTTATCGGAGCTTCCGAGGGAGATAGCGTTTCTGGGCTTTACCCTAGACCAAGCCCAAGTCGAGATCCAACAACTTAAGCATGAGCGAAACCGTTACGGGAGAAGTTCAAGCTCATCGAGATCACAGCCCAAACCATGTTCACCGAACGGCCCCAAGAAAGCCCCACCATCGCACACCTTACTCTTAGGGCGTATGCTGGTATAATAAAGGGATATGTATCAAGACTCTAGCATTATGATTATTTTTGTATAGAATAATGAATATACTTTCATTGTATTATTGTTACTTAGTAAATGATTTTTTAAAAGCACAAATAGTATTTTTGGTTAATATTCAAATTCAATTAAGAAATCTATTTTGATGAATTAATGGATTTTTGAATTAAATAAAATTTTAATAAAATATTATTATTAAATTGCATTTATTAAATATAAATGATAGTATAATTTTTATGAAATCAAATGTAATTTTTATTAAGGTTTTAAAACTATTTTTGTCAAAACCCATCAATTTTCAATAAATTTCGGTTTTTATTTTAAAAGTGAAAATTCACATATTTAGAAAATTATTTAAATCAAATGAATATTATTTTTGGAATCAGGACGTCGAAATTATCCAACGGTAAATTTTTCATAATTTTCTAAGACAGTCGAATTTTTGGGTAAAAAATAAATATTGTATGGATGTATAATGTGTTTTATGACATTATAATGACCCAATAGTTATGTAATAAAATATTATAAAAGGTATCTTCGGCCAAATATATGTTTTTCATTTAAAATAATGTAATTTTAAGTTTATTTGATTTATTTTACAAAGTCTTAATAAATCCTCCAAGACCTATAATATATTTTAAGATTTTTAAAATCATTTCCTTGAAAGTATGACTTGCCTCCACATAAGCAAGGGCAATATTTTAATATTTTCGGCCCTTAGCCTTATAAAATAATGTATATCACATCTTTTATGTCATGCCTTTCAATTTTCATTTACTTGATTTGGGATATGTTCTTCCATACCTCCTTATTGTCCATTTGATGTATACATGATGGGATCTTCCTTTCACTCCCATTAAGCCCCACTATGATCTTTTAAGCTCACCCATTACTATGTCGAAATTTCGTAAGAGATTTCTCTCTTCTCATTTCCATTCAATCATTTCTTTTATATTATGCATCTAAAATTTCATTTCACATGTTGGGATATTATGTTTCATGATCCTTCGTTGTCCATTTCATGTATAAATGATGAGATACTTCTTTCTCTCTCATCAACCCATTTTATGAATTTCCATATGACGTTGTTATGCTGCCGAAATTGCACCTCGATTTTTCATGCCAAAATCATCGTGTAGTGAATACCATACTCATTCCTCTATCAAGGGTATTCACCTTTATGCACATATACTTGTTGATTGAGGACTTACATGTATGTATTTCACATTCTTTGATCATGGAATAAATGATGATGTTAAAATGAATCCATGTTATATGATCTATGTGGCACACTTAAGCATGAGATTGCAATGATTATAAAGGGTGCGCCCTTATAGCGTTCCAATGCATTGGGTAATGTTTAGTATCATGATACGCCATGTTGGGACAGAGGTTTACCTGGTTCCTTTGTAGAACTTTTGTCCACCATGTTGGGACAGGGGTTTACCTGATTCCTTTATGTTAATAATGTAGTGTTTTAAGTTGTTCCATGTTATGATAATCATTTTATATCATGTCTTTATGTTCATGTTTTTCTCATGCTCCATTGATATGCTTATTGCATAACATGTATTGTATTCTTCATGTTATGTCTTGTTTACTCCCTTACTGGACTTTATAGCTCACCATTTTCTTATGTATGTCCTCAGGTTATCTCAGGCGATACTAAGTACGAAAGAATATTGTGGTCATGTAAAATAAGTTTTCAATAAAGATGTGTATTTCATGTTTTAAATTGTTATGTAATGTTCCTAAGCCCCAAAGACATTAGACCTCTCGATCTTTTCAGTTGTATTAAGTGCAAGTTTATGCAATAAATCATGTTTAAATATGAAATAAAGAGCAGGGTTGTTATCAAGCGTGAAAAAGATGTGGTAAGCTCAAAGCAATGCTCCTGGTACTGGAGAGTGTCAACTGATGAGGAAAAATCAATCACGCGTTCTGACAAAACCAAGAAAGGAGACACATCGCATGATGAATCTAAGAAGAAGAAGTCCAGATTGAGAGGAAACTGATGTTACTTCTAAGATACAAAGAGGTTCCTCCTTATTCCCCAAAAATATATAGGTTTTTGTTCTAACATGTAGAGAATTGAAGGAGATGGATGCATCCCTTGAGGGGGAGTGTTGGTGAGATAAAGGTGTTAAATCCTCACTACATAGTGAATGTGGAACTATTGAACAGCTTTGTTAAATTGGTTGATGATAAGATGAAAAAGGGGGAGCTATATCTTTTACACTTGAACTTTTTGATGTGTTTGTTGAAGTGTGCGCAGGATTTAGCATTTCATTGATAAATTTGATTATTTCCAACCCCTAAAAGCACAATTGAGAATTCCTGAGCATGATTTCACATGCATGGTATTTTTATAGACGGTTTAGAAATTCTTGGTTATCTCTCTCTTGTTTTCTACACCGAGTTTACCCATATAGACTTAGTTAATTTACTGCTCTTTGCTTAAGAGAACCATGTGATATCATCTCTCTCTCTCGTAATTGTTCAAAAAATAATCTTCAAAGGGAGGAAAACATGTTTTTGAAAAAAGAAGAATGAGATGAGAATACCCCCCATTTACCCTTTGCATTTGATTGCCAATAAGGGGGAGAAAGTTTGCACTGCATATTGACTTGAATGATATGTGTTGATATTGACAACAAAATACAGAAGGAGAGATTGTTGAGCCCAAATTGCATTTGTTGTCAATAAGTCAATATGTGTTTGTGGATGAAGTGGTGATACTTGGAGAATTGTTATGGACTTCCTTGATGGCATTGAATGTCATGCTTGAGCAATTCTCCATGTATATAAATGTGACGATTGTTTGTGTTGTTCTTCGAAGGAATCAAAGTTGAGGAAGACCATGCAAATAAATATTTGCATGAGGATTTGATAGTTGGCATGCAAAAAAAAAGTAATTGCATGAAGGAATTTGAAGATGGCCATGCAAGAATATTAATACATATTATTTGTGCATGAAGAATATTTGGAGATGAAGATGAGTTCTGGGAATTCCATGGTTTATGTTCGGGTATTATTTTTGTGAGTTTACTCAAAAAAAAATAGAAAACCATACCATTCAACCAAAGGGACCGCAGCCACTGCCTAGGTGGGCAGTCAGCCTCTAGCCAGCATGGTGCGGCGGCAGAGGTGAGTGTGGGCAGGCATAATGCCTGCATGGTGCGTGTGGGTCGTGTATGGGCCCGCGAGAGTGCAAGCCAAAGTGGGCGCGCAAGGGTTTGGGCCAGGGTGTCAGTGGGCCAACACGAGTCGGCGCGGCCCGAAAGCCTGCAGTGCATGTATTTCGGGTGTTGATCCCCCGATGTCAGCTCGAGTATGTTGCGGCATGGATTGTATTATAAGGGAGTGACCAAACGAACCGAAGTTCGATGTGGGACACCGAAGTCGTTGCAGTATTCACGCGTCATTAAAACTTATGCATATAAGTGTAGTCGTTCGATGGAGATGATCTGAACCATCTGATTGCCTTGAGCGATCTTATTCTTCCTCCAGACGCTCGTGAGTTTGGCTGTACGGGTTATCCGCCACTAATAAGCCACGGTGTACATGCCAAACCACGGGCAAAAGAACCAAGCTGCTTATATCATTTTGCCAAGATTTCTACCCTGTTTTTATGATGGGTGCAAACATCATTTGTTCGTTTCACACGTCTAGGCGTGTCCGAGACCCATGCACAAGCATATCCATTGTGATGATTTACAAAAGCTCAAAGTGAGGATTTCTCTAGTGATGTAACGACCCGTCTTTTCAATGAAGGTACGGATTGTTAGTTTTTCAATTTAAATTCCTTAAACAGCTCTAATATTGATACATAATCAAGCCAAGGAAGTCTCGGGTGCGTTTGGGCTCGTTCAGAGCTCGGAGCTCCGAAATGGGAAGAAGGGACTGGGCCGCACGGTTTGTCTGCAACCGTGCGACCTAGGGTGCATGGCCATGCGGCCAGTTGCAGGTTTGGGACAAAGCCATTTTACACGGTTTGTGCACAGTTAGTCAAACCGTGCAACCTAATTGTGCCGCAAGTAGCAGTGAATTGAGCACGGTTTGCGCACGGTTTGGCCAAACTATACACCTTGATATTTTGGGGTGAAATTACCATTTTGCCCCTCACTTAACTAAAAACCTTATTTTCCTTCTCTTTCTTCCTCCAGCGGACCAACACCCCTCTTCTTCTCCCTTTGAGCACTCAAGCTCCTCACCTAGGCATTGAAGCAACTTCTTCGTCCGATGTTCGTTCCTCGATCCATCGGAAGCATTAAAACCGCCTCGATAAGCTCCCCTAGTCTCTTACCTCTTATCTAAGTTTTTCTTCAAATTTGTCGTGCTATTTAGGTGCTGGCTCATTTGCCCTATTTTCAGAGCATTGGACCGTTTCTCAAATCTCTTCCAACCTACTCTGAATCTGAGGTCGACATTGAACGAGGCGTCGTCTATGGCCTTGAGGTAGGTGGTCACGTCGTTTTCCCTTCGAGTTTTGGTGTCTCGTAGCTACGCCGTTGTGTCACATGTCGGCCTTCGTCGAGCATCCCAATTATATTAAGTTCTTCATGTCTAATTAACCCTTGCACCCAGATACATGTTCATTGATCCTTGTTTGGTAGTTTAGAGGTTGTGCATACCTTATATGGTCACCCCTTGGGTGTGCCAAGCAAAATTGGTCATTTTGGTCAACTGGTTCAAATGCCCAGAACTCCTCCTAATTGTCAGCTTATCTTTTAAATGAAGTTGCCCTTGAGATATGGGTATTAAATGTAACCCAAGGCACCTCATAGGTGCTTGGCCCTTTTATAGTTGAAATTGCCCAAGTGAGCAATTGCCTTAATGATCGTGTCGTCTTCTAAATGACCCATTGAGCCTTATACATGAATTTGTCATGTTTTGGTAAATTGAATGGGTTAAATTAAATTAAATGGCTAATGCGTGATGGGTTTCCTTTTATTTAAATGAATTAAACGGATTTAAGGAGTAACCCGTTGAGGATGGTGAGACCATGCCCTTGTTCATGTTGAATTGAATGCTTTTAATGGAATGTGTTGCCTTTTATATTAAGGAACTTGGCTAATGAAATGCAAAAGAGGTTATGCCTTATGTATTATATTAATAATGATTATGCCTTGATTATGCATATATGGGCTAGATGAAAGAGATGGATGGGAGGTAATGCCCCATGCCAGTTATAATTATAACACGCCTTTATGGAGGTTGTGTACGATGGTAAGGGGCATTGAGCATTGCGGAAAACCACACTCCCTTACATCGGGTGTTGAGTATGGCATCTCACACCAATGATATTATATGGGCATTGGGCTTTACACGCCATGTGCCATGATTAGAGTGATGACATGATGGCTCATTTACCATCCCGAGTGTTGTTGCATGACGTCTCACACTCTTCTTGGGATGTAGGGCATATACCCTATTGTTTGAGCTTATAGGCTCGTTAGACTGGTCATGGATGTCTGAGTTACGCCCCGGTCCAGCATCACTAGTATTATAGGTATATGGCCACTTACGTCCGCACGTACTTGGTTCATGTTGGATTGGTGCAGCCCGATCCTCTTTGGATGTTGTTGGGCCGAATGCTTGCGGCCCATACTGTGCACCAGGCCGCAACTCCGCGGGTCGAGCTCCATGGTGAGCTCGTTGGGGGTTGCAGGGGGCAGCGCGCCCCTACTTTGGGGGTCCGGGGGCTGAAGGTTCCCGACCCAAATTTTGGGGGCGCTGTAGCAACTCTGACACTGTAGCAGAGCTGACTGACCGACATTGACAGGGCACTGTAGCAGAGTGGACTTTTGGCATGACTACTGTAACGAGTCGGACTTTGGAGTCAAAAGCACTGTAACGACGCGGACTTCCAACCACTGGTCACTGTAGCATCTTGGACTTGGGTGGTCACGGCACTTTAGCGATGCGGACTTCTTGTCACATTTCACTGTAGCACAGCGGACTTCCTATGCGGTTGGTGGAATAGTACTTTATCCTCCTTATTAGCTCATTTCGAGCTAGGGTTTTGTGTGTGAGTTTGAGAACCCTAAAACTCCCTGTAATTTTGTGCTCCCAACTATAGTGAAATTTCTGTCTCTCCATGGACGTAGGGATCATTTCTCGAATCACATAAATCTATGTGTCCTTTGTGTTTCATTTTTCTGTCTTCTCTTCATCTGAAATCATTTTTTGTCGTTGCGACTCTCAGCGTTTCCGCAACAGTTCATATAGATGGATGCAATATATATAATTATACTACATATATATTATTACTATATATATGTACTGACTGATCAAACGATTTTCGGCCATAAACTGAAGTAGGTAGAGCTGTCAGGTGTCCCTTAGAAACCTAAGGGGCCTGGTTATTTATTTCAGCACCGCATTACTCATTCTGTTATACATGCACATTGTTTAGTTACGAGCACTGCTTGGATTACACGTAGACACCATTGGTGGTGGTCAACTAAGATTTATATCTCACACCCTACTCGGGCTGCCTTTGGTACCCGAGAAGATTGTCTGTCTGCAGGTACTGATAAGGGCAAGCACCCTGCTACTGGTCTTTGACATGCTTTACCTTTAGCTGGAGCTTAGGAGCAGAGGATCGGGCATAGGCTCGAGATGCTTGGAGTTGTTTTGTTTTTTTGTCCTTTTGTACTGTTGTGTAGCATGCTTGTATTTGCATGTTTCCTTTCTGTATTACAACATATCATGCATCCATGTATCAGACACTGCCATAGAGGCTCTTGTTATATTTACTCAGTTGCTCAATTATTTACGCTTCCGCACTCGCTTATTTTTTTAGTTATCTGTTTACGCTTCTGCATTAGTTTATCTATTCTATCTGTTTATATTATGCTTCCGCTGTTGATTGTATCTAATTGTATTTGTTGTGTCACTCTGATGTGAGGGTATAGTCTCTTCACTGTACCACATTTACACACTCGCTGCTAGTCGGCAGGCTCTGGTGTACGAGGAGGCGCGTTTGAAGCCATGTGACCCACCGGCTCGGGGCACGGGTTAAGTGGATCCCGGGTCGGGGCGTTACAAGTGATAAGGTCCGACCTAATGCACAAGTGAGATCGAAATATCAAATGCATGCAGTTACACTTGCATGCATGCACATTGAATGAAGGAAATGAGATTGCTACACTTCTATTGAAGTAAGAATCCACGTACGTGTTTTGCTACGTATATGTTTATAGAAGAGCATCATGTAGCCAAACGATTTTGAGAGAATTCACGTAGTCGTTTGCTGCGTAGCCGTTTGCAAAATCAAACAACGTAGCTGATTCCTTCACATGTGGGTTTTTGCTACGTAGTCATTTTCAGAAGAGATCCACATAGCCAATTTTCTACGTACCCGAATATCCCATGTAGCTGACTCCATGAAGGAAGGTTTCACGTAGCCGATTGCTACGTAAGGGTTTTTGAGTTTATTCCACATAGTCATTTGCAAGTTCCAGTGTGTTGTTTGTCGAAGTGTGAAGTGCGGATTTGCAAATGTTACAGGATTTTAAATACCGCATAAATAAACTCGATGATATCTGAGTCTTCCGGATATTTTAAAATACCAATGAGATCCCGAGATCCTCGAGTGCTTTGAATGAGTTTTCAGCACGGTATAAAATCTGGAGCGGCGGTGAGACGATGCCGATATTAACAAAGGTCGAGTCAAAAGATTTAGTTACTGTCGTTGAGAATATTGGGAGAGCCCTTGAAACAGAGCGTTTGCGTGACCCATTCACGCGAAGTAGAAGGTGTTCATGTGATCCAGTCATGCGAAGCAGCGCCCGCGGACAATCCTTATCACGCGAAGGAGAAGACACCACGAGTTACCTTCTAGGTCTTGGAAAGGAAAAGAGTTGTAGCTCCGCAGACAATCCTTATCTTGCGAAGGAAAAGATATCCACGAGCCATACTTGGCTTTCGCGAAGGAGGAAAGTGATCTTGCAACATACTAATAGCAATTCTCTTATATTGTGTGTTACGAGATAGTTTGAGGATTCACATATATTGTATGTGCAATGTATACATGTGAACTTGCAATATATGCATGCACATTGAGAACTTGCAAATCTAAGGTGAAGGCAATATTGCACAAAGAATGTTGAAGAATTGAAGAAGACAAGAAATATTGCATGCTTATTGTGAGTTGAGAATTCAAGAAAGAAGATTGAGATTGAGCAAGTATTATTCTTGCATAAAATAATACTGAAAAATTTGTGTGCACCACTTGCACACATCTGATTGAGGTCGGGACTTCAGCAGAAGGAAGAATTGTCAGTGTTGCATTGAGGCAGCTGATCAAATTTATTTGAGCAAGACCAGCTGCTTTGTGAAGGCTCTTGAAGTGTACATGAGCAAGTGTGATTCTGCAAGCTCGTGGAGGAAGATCAAGGGATCATCCTACAGTGGATCAAGACAGAAGAGAATGAGCTTGTGACTGGGGGGTATAACCTTGAAGAGGCTCGAGGAGAAGAAGGTGGTTGGAGGGTATAACCAACTAAGGCAGAAGAGTTAGATTGTTGGGGGTATAACCAGGATCAACTGGAGGAACGACTATTGGGGTGTATAACCAGTTGTTGCCTAAACCATTGTAATTATTGATAATATTATAGCGGAGAATCCGTGATGGGACTAACCAACACGGCAAGGAGTAGATATTTATACCGAACCTTGTAAATCCTTGTGTTTTGTGCCTTTGTTTTTACAGCATTATTCACGTTAAGGTTGAGAGACATAAGAAAAGTGGATCGATGTTTTAACCAGCTATGGAGGTTGAATTAAAAAAAAATTGTAAAAAGAAAAGGAATCATTGATTCACCCCCTCCCCCTCTCAGTGATCTCACACTGATCCGGGCACTACATGGACGATCTTTGAGAAGAATCTAAAGAATTTGAAAGTATACAATGTGTGGAATTTGTTTAGAATAGGGATAAACACTTTTCCACTCCATCTTCCCCTTCTGGGATGCATAGCAAAACCAGGCCAAGGATGACTCAACATATCCCAAGAGAGAATCAAGCGCAACACAAGCTCAAGTGGGGTCAACCCATTATTTTTTGCTCCAAATTCATCCATGGGCTGCAACTCACTTACAATGTCAACTAAAGAATCTATATTGGGAAGACAACCATTTAATAGTTGCATAGGGAAAGACAACAATGAAGGAACCATGGAGACGCTGAGAATTTAATGCAGTCTTTTTAGGAGTCCTATCAGCCTATAATTTTTTTAAGTCTTGTGAAGGAACCATGGAGACGCTGAGAATTTAATGCAGTCTTTTTAGGAGTCCTATCAGCCTATAATTTTTTTAAGTCTTGTCGGTCTTAAACACCTCAAAAGTTAGGTAAGACATTTTGATGCTTTTTAAACTTTATAAAGAGTTGTGTAGTCATGTATTAGGTATTGGTGAATGATATTATGAATTTTCAGTTTGAATTTCTCAAACCCTCTCTCTTTTGCTTTATCCAAGTTCTTAGGCAGGAACCGGTGGTGCTCACTCCTTGTCGGCAGCCTTCGCCTTTATGTTTAGAGAATCCTCACTTGTCGGCAACCTTCACCTTTACGCTTAGAGAATCCTTCGTTGGTGGTTTTTCCATTAGGCCTTGGTTCCTTGGCTTTCATTCACCAGCTCCTTCACATTCTGATACTTAATTGTATATTGCTCTATTGACGCATCAAGAGGTGTGAAAGCTCCGAGAAATGACGGGTAGGTTTTCACTGGCATTTTTCTTGACAGTTTTCATTGCCTTTTTTCTTTCCTTGAATCCACCGCTGTATTCAATAATAGTGGACCCAAACCTCACCCAATCCTTGAGAGTTAGCCAACCTGAAGCTACAGTCTCAGATCAGTCAGATCACTGGGCAAATTGTTTGTCCAGTTTCTGAGAGCCCGACTCTATGAATCTTCCCTGCCACCTCAACCCACCATCAACCCTCTCCTTGCAATAAACCCCAAAATCTTACACAAATTTATGAAAATCCCACCATAAACGTTGAATCCAATGGGTTGCAAGAGGATGGATTACAAAGAAGACATGATGTTGATATTGATAAAAGCTAAACAAATCATTAACCAACTTCATGAAAATAAATGACGCATCAACGGAGCCATAAATCATTTTCCTTTGGAAGTGAGCAAATTGTTAGTGTCACATTTAACGTTTTGAATCTTTCTTCTTATTTTGGGTGCAGAGGATAAAGGGTCAAAAACAAATCATTTTCAAGAGTGGAATGAAGGTGAGAGTTCAACCTAAGACACTGACCGGTAGCTCAAGTAAAGGAATTAGAGTTGCAAAGCCCAATGATGTGACAAGAAATAAACTAAATAATGCAATGGAAACTCCTCTCAGCGCACTAATGTCACAATACTTCTCTTACGTAGATGGGATTTGGTGGACTGGGCCAACAGAGACAAGATCCATGTGATAAAACTATGTGTTGCGTCAAAATCAAAATTTGCCTTGAAATCATGTACTCCAACTCCTTAAAGTCAACGTGGATGTGTTAATAGGGGACAGGTAAGCTTAGGTTTTTTGAGAGAAAGCCCATAATTAATGCATTGCACATTGAGTGTAGTCAGTCAATTTCATTATAACGGTTGACCATTCAAGAGATAAATTGAGAGACTGCTCTTCCCTTTGTTGTATGAAGATGGATTTGTTGTCCTATTTTTTGTTGGGTGTGTTATTCTAAGTAACACGTTTCCACTCTTCTAGTGTTGGTTGACGACTTGCTTCGAATGGTACCTGAACCTTATCCTGAACTATAAAGATCAAACCACACTCTTAATCTCATATCAATCAACAAAGTAACACTATCATTTTGGAACCCAACAAATCCATCAAATAAAAGAACAGAGAAGGATCGAGTATTATCTTCTTCAGTGCATCTCAACACTGAATCACACTACAACACGCCATATCAACGATGTTTCAAAAAAACAAAAAAGGATGCGTTCATTGAGTGCATGTGAACCAAAAAAATAAACACCAAACGGAATACATAATTTGGATGGAAGCAAAGATAGATTCCGACACGCTCAAAATTCATTATGCCAACTTAAAAGGAAGAAAAAAACAGAAAAATCGGAAAGATCTTGAATAGCAATGGAGGTGATTTACCTGGGGTCCAAACATGGAAGGACTGTGACAGAGCATTCTTCAAAGCTACTGACATCAACAGGATGCCGCATCCATGGCAAAACTGGCAAGCTGTCCTGCTTTGCTTCACTCATTCTCAACTGAATGTCACAAATCGACGTGCATTTATACGAGTAAACGATTACAAATAGAGACAGGCCCAACTAACTAGTTCGACAGAGGGCACGAGGAGAGTAACCAAATCACATGGCAGACACAGGAATGAAGGAACCAAGCTTAGGTTGGTGGCGGATCCAAATGAACCGGGAATCAAGGTGTGTATCTAGCCAGAGATGCGTAATGGGAAAACCCCGCAAAAATCTAAAGATGAGGACACGAACATGACATGTCCCGGTTCCGAAGTCGGTCAGGGATGGGATCCCCGTGCGTCGTGTGCTTGCTGGGAGGAGACGCTCGGGTTGTGAGAAGGCACGATGAAACATGATCAGGTACGTCATGGAGTGCGGTCGGAATTGGAAAAAAAATTGTTTAGCCGTTTATGGAGTCCAGACTGCTCGATTTTATGGAGTCGACGTCATTCATGTATAATTGTCGGGGATGCGGAGCCTAAGGTCGTCGATGGATAATTCATAAACCCTCGGGTCTGCAAGGTGAGATGTCATCATATGTAAAATTGTAAGTGTGTTGAGTCGGATTTCATCACTTGGCCCTAATCCATTGGCTTTATATAGTCAAAAGTCATCCATTGGCTTTATATAGTCAAAAGTCACTGGTGGTTGCTATAGAGTTTGTCATCGATCGCAAAGATGGTGTCCAATAAAAATCAGCAACATTGCAAAGATGGTGGTAATTTGGCGCCCTAATTATTAGGGATTGGAGCCCGAAGCAACGAGTGGAGGACTTGCTCTGGAAGATTCTTACGACTTTGGTGTCCAAAATTGGGAACTTAAGGCACCCTAGCCACTGCACCGAGTCATCCATCTGGCTTCGATCCTCCCAAGGTCTTCATTTACCGTAACGAACAAAAGCGCATGCCAAACAAACACGCATGCAATCACAAAGTACAAAACAATGCATAATAGGAATATGTGGTTCGGACTTTCGTCTTACATCCACGGGAGAATGGCAACATCACTTTCATTTAATGAGGAGAAACGTATATGTTACAAGACTTTTCATCATTCAGAACTCTACCTAGATCACCAGAAGATGAGCCACCAACACCATTTGGTCATCGCGTCTTCTGGCTCCCTCCTTCTGGTCTCCGCCCTTGCAGGTCTCGACCTCCGCCTCTGACTCTCGTGCCTTTGGCTCTTTGTGTGCACCTAGGTTGGCTTCCTTGGAAGGGGAGTCACCTCCACCTTTGTCAAATCTTGTCTTCCGCTCGTCAGTTGTATTCAACAAATATCACTGCATCCATTTATATAGACAACAAGTCCATATCTCTAATTAATACAGTTAACATTAATTTTTCCATCCATTAATATTCAGAACCAACTCTCCATTGATGTTGGGTGAAACTCCTCTATTAATGCTGAGATAAATATCTTCATTAATGACTTTATCTCTCTTCAATAAATGGGTTGGGCCCAAATCAATTCTGTCTTGAAAATCGTTTTCACAGGTTGAGTCCAACAATCTCTCACTCGAAGACTATTCTCACGCTCTCACCAATGTCGAAACTCGTCCAACATCTTTCACTGTCCTTCTGCAGCGCCTGCATGGTTCTCCACACCATGTTGCTTCAATCGTTCAGGCTCCCACTGAAGTAGTTCCTCCTCAGTCTTCTGGAAGCACGATATGATCGTTCCACAACCTAAGTGAAACTCATCTGAACGCCTCCATGGAAAATTTCCCCAAAGCAATCGGGAACGAGTTGTTATCCTCTGATTTTATTAAAACTCCCAACAAGTCACATCATGCATCATGTCCCTTACCTCACTCTATTGGTCATCCATGCATTTTCAAAGACCTTGTTGTCGAGCTTCTGTACCACCCAAGAGCTTTTGGGTGCACCGAACTCCAGTGACACCATCAAAACTGACCTTCGTCCGATAACCATAGCTTCTAGAAAGTATGACGTCATCGGCATGACGAACTCCCACTGAAACTTCCTTCAGTGCAACCATGGCAACATGGACCTTTGCTCCAATTACTTCCACCCTGGTTTCGACTCTTTGAGGGTCCACCTTCGTCATAGAAGGTCCTTCTGTATCTCTACCAATCCACCGAAATATCGTTGTCATGGAGTCAAAAACTGCAAAATCCATTCTCTATCTGCAATGTCATGCAGAGCAGGGGCACCGACCGAATCTTCCATCGACTTGAACTAACAACTGACGGCTTCATCTGACATCTCATTCTGAGAACCTGAGTCATATGTCATCTGACTTCAACTTCTGAAATAACCCCTCAGTGCTTGTTATCGCGGTCTTCTAGTTCTATTGCCTTCAAAATTTCAGTAGCCTTTCACCAAGCTCCAAATGTCACCCAATGAACGAAACATGCTGTATGACACCTGTAGACAAGAAGACTTTCAATATTCCAGCAACAATTAGGGGTGTCCAGACTTGACCCGACCCGACCGGGTTGGGTCGGGTTGGGTTGGGTTACAAAAAAAAACCCTCGGGTCGGGTTCACATCGGGTCAATTTTATATGGGTCGGGTCGGGTCTCGAGTTGGGTTCATTTAGACCCGACCCGACCCGTGACCCAATGGGTGCCCAACCAAAAAAAAATCCCGATCTCACACTTAGCCGCGGCGCAGGGAGGGCCGGCCTCGCTCGCCCCCCGACCCGACAATTCTTTCCTCTCCCTCGCGCTCTCGCCCTCCTCTCCCCCCGACCGAAGAAACCCTACCCCCGTATTCCTCTTCCCTCGCGAGTCACGATCGACGAGTCTTTCCTCTCCTCCCTCGCACTCTTTCCCTCCTCCTCTCTCTCCAGTGTCGGCCCCTACTCGAGTTGCGGTCAGACGAAACGAAACCCCCCTACTGTCTTCCCCCGTGAGTTGCTGTCGAGCGAAACCCCCTACTCTCCCTTCCTTCCCTCGCCAGTTGCAGTCGGACAAAACCATATCCTCCCTCTCCTCCTTCCTCCTTCCTCCTTCCCCGAGTTCCCCAACCTTGGCTTGCGGCGCCTCCTCCTCCTGTATAACATACTAACAACAGTAAGCAATTTCTGTAACCCCTATTACTATTAGTGGTGGCAGGGCTTTGAATTTAATTTGGTTGTTGATTTTTTAGTATTTATCTTTCTTTTAAAGGTGGATTAAAATAGGATTGAGATTGAAAAATTTGGATTTTGGGTGTGCTTTGTGGCGCCTCCTCCTATTGCCTATTGCTGCGTGTGTGTGCGGTCTGGATTGGTTCACTTAGTTCACTAATTGGTAAGCAATTTTTATTCGAAAACCCTTATTAGTGCTTTGAGTTTGGTTGGTGATTATTTAGAATTTATCTTCCTTTTACACCATTGATGAGTGTGCTATCACCTATTGTTTATACTTATGAGAATTCATTTGATTATATGAATTTTGATTCATGTTTCCTAGTTTTGGATGAGTCAATTTATTAAATTTAAGAGGGTGTGTGTGTTAGAGGTCAAATTTTATTTTATTATTTTGTTATAATGCCTTAGGGTAGTATGCATCTCACATTAAAACATTTTCTTTATGTTAACTACATCTTTTTATCCAAAACATGAGGAACCTAGGTTACCAAGTGTAAATTTTAGGAATGTTTCCTGAGTGTAATAACTTGAATAGACACCCATACCATAGTAGAATGTTATAACTAGCTAGTGGGTCTGTCTGTCACCGCCAATGAGGCTTTTTGAAAGTAATTTGGGCTATGAGTTGTGTCACCGTTAACTTATTGATAGAAGGTTCAATGTATGAACTCCAAGAGAAACATGTTTCATTAGCTCCTTGTGTGTTTCTACATGGATTATACATTATGTTGTGATCATTGATTATTTTTGGCTTATGAGTTGTCACGTTTTTTTATGTGCTTATATTGGATATTTTTGAGTAAGAATCATGGTGGTGAGACTTGCCTTTTATGATTATTGTCAATTTTTTAGGACTTTATGGATTTTCATTTCATTAATTATTCCCTTTGACAGCAGCTAGCGATCATGGAAGGTGATAAAATAAGTGGTTCTAATCCTCTAGTTGGCGCAAGAACCCAAAGTCATATGGGGTCTACTCCAACTACACATTCAATAGAAATAGGAGGGGGGGAGTAGTAACATACCAGTTGAAGAAAGTGAGGGTAATGGGTCTCCTGAAAAGGTAACAATTCCTAAAGCTCCTACTGGTTCTAGAATTTATCAAGCTTGGGATCATTTTCATAAGAAAAATGGTAGAGCTGTTTGTAATTATTGTGGAAAAGATTATGCTTGCACATCTGGACAACATGGAACTAGTAATCTAAATAGACATTTGATAAGGTGCAACAAAAATCCACACAAAAATCTTGACAAAAGTCAAACCACTCTTGGTCTTAGGAAGAAGTGTGAAGATGAGGATGATGGGACGATTAAAATTTCAGTAGCTCATTTTAACCAAGAAGAGTGCAGAATAGCTCTTGCTAAAATGATAATCATTGATGAGTTATCATTTAAGTATGTTGAGAATCAAGGTTTTAGAGAATTTATTGAAGTTGTTCAACCTCAATTTCAAGTTCCATCTAAGCAAACAGTTGTTAGGGATTGCTTGCAGTTATATTTGGCTGAGAAAGAAAAATTGAATTCTATGTTTTATATGTTCTCTCACATGGTATGTCTTACCACCGATACATGGACTTCAATTCAGAATTTGAATTATATGTGAGTGACTGCACATTTTATTGATGATAATTGGAAATTGAATAAAAAAATAATCCGGTTTTGTATTGTTGTGGATCGTAAAGGAGAAACAATTGGCCGCGTATTAGAACAGACATTGAAACAATGGGGGATTGAAAGGATTAACACTGTTACAGTGGATAATGATACTTCTAATAATACAACGATCAATTATTTGGTGAGGAGGGTTAATGGTTGGAATGGGTCTATCCTCAATGGAGAGTATATTCATGTTAGATGTTGTGCACATATTTTAAACCTTATTGTTAGTGATGAGTTAAGGAAATATCGACATCAATTGCTAGAATCATAGCTACCTGCAAATTGTGAGAAGTTCACCTTCAAGATTGGCTCCTTTTCAAAATCATAACCGAGGAGTTAAAATTCCCAGTAAATAGGCCATAATTCTTGATGTGCCTACTAGGTGGAATTCTTGTTACTTTATGTTGGATGTTGCAGAGAAGTATGAAAAAGTATTTATTCGCCTTGAGGAGGATGCAAGTTTTAGGAGTTCTCTTGTCTTGTGAAGGTGGGGCTCCTACAACATATGATTGGGAGCGTGCTCGTGTATTTGTCAAGTTCCTAATTTTTTTTTATGATAGCACTGTTGAGTTTTCTGGTTCTTTTCATGTGACATGTCACACATTCTTTCATACACTTTGTGAAATATATAGAAAAATCAAGAAATGGATGAAGAGTCATGATATTAATATGAGTGCAATGGCTATTACAATGAAGCTTAAGTTGGACAAGTATTAGGGTATTGGTTCAAATTTTAATTCTCTCTTGCTTGTGGCAGTTGTTCTTGATCCCTGATATAAATTGGAATATGTTTGGGATAGTTTTGAAATGATGTTTGATGATGAAGAAGACAAAAATCAGTTGATCAGTAAATTAACAGAGGTTCTGAATAATCTCTATGAGTTTTACAAATGTATATATCCCATTGTAGTTGTTGGTGATAAATGTGAGTCCAGTTCTCATCAAGAGTCACATATTCATGATGCTAGTACTGATAGTTAGGATAATGAGAAATGGAAAGATGCATATAGATTAAAGAAAAGGAAAAGGTAGATGAAACAACAAAGGAATGAACTAGAGAGATATCTTGAGATTGATGATTGTGAGGATGATTTTGAAGGATTTGATATTTTGAGTTGGTGGAAAGGAAAGACAAGCAAATATCATGTTCTCTCATGCATTATTAGAGATATTCTAGCAATTCCTTTAACTACAGTATCTTCAGAGTCAGCTTTTAGTACAGTAGGATGAGTCCTTGATCCATTTCGTAGTTGTTTGAATCCCTACATTGTTGAAGCATTAATTTGCTCACAAAATTGGTTTAGAAAGTCTAAACCAATTGACATTCGAAAGAAACTAGAAGAAATGGAATCAATTGAATCAGGTACTAGCATTAAAAATATCATGATTTTTTTTATCATTTTTCATTTTTCGATTATAAACATTTGTTTGAAAAAGTAAAAGACTGACTTGTTCTTTTTTTTTGTGTTTTTTTAAGATATTCCACCATCCATCACAATTCATGATCAGAGTTTCACTATCTAAAGTAGAAGAAGCAAGGATGATAGAGCACTCTTAATTAAGGTATAAATTTATGATTATTTTGCAAATTCTTTTCATAATACTGTCATCACATATGAGTTTTTTAGATCTTATTGTCTGATATAGGCTAGGTTTGTGATTCTTTTTTAAATATGGTTGATGACTCAGTGAAGGATCAACTACCTACCCACTACCTTATTTGATATTGAAATGTCTATAGATGAGTGTTTCATATTTCATCCATTTTCATTCATTTCTGATTTCAGAATAAGCATGTTCTTGCCTGCTACCTGCAATGTTTTCATTTAATTCCCTCCATGCATGCACTCGGAGGGGCTTGGTCTGGGGGGGACTGGAAAGGGGTATGGGGGGGAGGGGATGGGCTGGGCTGGGTTTGGGGGGGATGAACAAGGGAGGGGTTGGACAAGGGTCTGGGGGGGAGGGGCTGCTGGGTCTGGTGGTGGGGCTGGACACTGGACAGGGGAGGGGATGGACAAGGGAGGGGCTGGGTCTGGGGGAGGGAGGGGCTGGGTCTGGAGGGCTGGACAAGGGAGGGGCTGGACAGAGGTCTGGGGGGGAGGGGCTGCTGGGTCTGGTGGGGCTGGACACTGGACAGGGGAGGGGATGGACAGGGGAGGGTCTGGGTCTGGGGGAGGGAGGGGCTGGGTCTGGGGGGGCTGGACAGGGGAGGGGCTGGGCAGGGGTCTGGGGGGGAGAGGTTGGGTCTGGTGGGGCTGGACATTGGACATGGGAGGGGCTAGAGGACATGGGAGGGAGGGGCCCGGATGGGTATGGGAGGGCTGGACATGGGAGGGGCTGGACAGGGGTCTGGGGGGGAGGGGCTGGGTCTGGGGGGGCTGGACAGGGGGGTCTGGGGGGGGGGGGGGGTCTGGGGGTGCAATTGTGTTCGAGTGATTTTCATCACTGTGCATCTGGTGACCATGTGTGAGAGCTAGAACAAGAAGTTCCCTGTAAAGAATAATCCAGGGGAGAGAGAGCAATCACCATTGTGCATCAGGTGATAATGTGTTTAAAAAAAGAGCAATCATATTTTATTTTTCAATCAACTTGGAATTTTTTTCATCACTTATTGAAAATTGTTTATGGAACTTATTACTTGTAATAAATAGTTACACGATTCTTCAGGTGTCGGTGCCTATGGTCATTGGATGAGTATGGGGGAGAAAGATGCATTCTTTTGGGTACAAAGCCAATGCCCTGCTAATGTGTGCCATCAACATCCTCACGCTCATCTGTGTCATCAAAATCATCGAGCTTAGGTGTTCCATGGATTTTGGGAACAACAACTTCTAGACCACCCATGAGAAGCTGCAGTTCTATCTTTGTACCAAGACATTGGTATGGTTGTTTTCCAAGATGTTTTTTCCCACCTATCAGTTTTCCAAACAGTTTTTTTGTAAGTAAAGGTTTGAGGTTTTTAAGTGCATGTCAAACAAGAAATTATTTTATAATGAAGAAATTAATTTATTTATATATTTAGCTCAGCATGAATACTGATATATAGTTGCATTATAGTTTTCTGTCTATAGTGTTACAAATTCAAATGCACAATTATTTTCAGTTTGATTATTGAATGTGGTTTCTAGACAGGGGTCTGGGGGGGAGGGGTTGGGTCTGGGGGGCTGGCCGCACAACACATGGGGGGATGGGGGGGAGAGGCTGGACAGGGGTCTGGGGGGGGGGGGCTGGGTCTGGGGGGCTGGACAGGGGTCTGGGGGGGGGGAGGGGCTGGCTGCACAGGGGGGAGGGGGGGAGGGTTCTGAGAGGCTGGCTTCCTGCACAAGTGTCAGTCAGGGGGGAGGGGGGGCTGGGTCTGAGGGGCTGGCTGCACAGGGGGTGGGGGCTGGGGGGCTGGGTGCATAGGGGGTGGGGGATGGGGGCTGGGTGCCCAGGGGGTGGGGGCTGGGTCTGGGGGGCTAGTCGCACGGGGGGGAGGGGGCTGGGTCTGGGGGGCTGGCTGGGTCTGGACAGGGGTTTAGGGGGGGAGTGGCTGGGTCTGCTCTGGGGGGCTGACTGCACAGGGGGGGTGCTGGGGGCTGGACCGGGGTCTGGTGGGGGGGGCTGGGTCTGGGGGGGATGGGTCTGGGGGGTTGGGTGCATGGGGGAGGGGAGATGTGGGGCTGGGTCTGGGGGGTTGGCTGCACAGGGGGGGCTGGCTGGGTCTGGTGGGGGGCTGGCTACACAGGGGGGGGGGTCTAGCTGCACCGGGGGGGGGGGGGGTCTAGCTACACACAGGGGGGAGGGAGGGGTCGGGTATGGGGGGAGGGAGGGGCTGGGTCTGGCTCGGGCTGGCTCGGGTTGGGTCAGGTCGGGTTGGGTTCACCCAAGTAACCCGACCCAAATTGACCCGACCCGCAGAGGGTTGGGTCGGGTCGGGTCGTTCGACCATGAGTTGGGTAACCCGACCCCAGCGGTTTGGGTTGGGTCGGGTCACCTACCTGCGAAGTATGAGACCCGACCCAACCCGGCCCGGCCTGCTGGTGTTGGGTCAGGCCCTAGAACACCCCTGACCCGACCCGACCCGACCCATGGACACCCCTAGCAACAATGGTGATATCGCCGCCATCTTCCAGTGACATTCTTTTGGATGCATGATAGACCAACTAACCTAAGGAACCCCAACAATCTTCCATCAAGCTCTGACTATCACCAACAACGGAACACGTCTCATGACTCCTGCTAGTTAATTAGACTTTCAATATCCCAAAAATAGCTCTGGTACTATTGTTGTCTTCCGGTAACATCCTTTGAGTCATTGATAAACTTCTCCACCAGATGTTTTCCACCATGTTATGAAATCGAACACTTCAACCAGTCCATTTGATACCACTTTTCAAGATCAATTTCTTCCATCCTTAGGTCTTTCAGGCCCAATATATAGGCTCTTATGGGGTTCCATCCTAAAACCCATGGGTGTTAAGGAGGAATTTCTCATCCAAGTTTATATTCAAGTCACCATCCTTTGGTGGAATCCGATGTGGGACTTCGGGTTGTACCCAACAATCCTCCCATCAAACCAAATATCACACAATTAGGTCTCCCATTTGATGATAATGCATCAGATCCAACCATCTTGCACCACTGTTTTCTTATCATTGAGACTCGTCGCCTGACCACCATTTATCAGGAAGACTTTTGACACAATGTGCCATGGTTTCACATGATTTAAATGAGGAATTGATATCGTTGTAAAACTGGTTTGGGGAATACTCTAACCTCCCTTTGATACCATGTGTTAGGGACAAGAGCTCGAAGAAACAAGTGTGGAACTTGCTTCGGAAGATCCCCCACGACTCTGGTGTATGGAACTGGGAACTCCAGGCACCCCAACCACTGCACTGAGCCATCCTTGCATCTGGTTTCGGTCCTCCCAAGGTCTTCATTCACAACAATAAACAAAATATCACAACAAAAAAACACACATGCAAGCACAGAGTACAAAACAATGCACAACAGGATTACGTGGTTCAGAATTTCGTCCTACATCCACAGGAGAATGACAACATAAATTTCATTCAATACGGAGAAACATCTAGCTTACAATAATTTCCATCATTCATAACTCTACCTAGATCACCAGAAGATGTTCCACCAATACCATTCGGTCGTCACATCTTCTGGCTCCCTCCTTCCGGTCTCCACCCTTGTGGGTCTCGACCTCTGCCCTTGACTCTAGTGCCTTTGTCTCTTTGTGTGTACCTAGGTTGGATTCCATAGAAGGGGGGTCACCTCCTCCTTTGTCAGGACTTGTCTTCTGCTCATCAGTTGTACTAAAAAAAATTCACCACATCCATTTATATAGACCCCAAGTCCATATCTCCAATTAATTCAGTTAACATTAATTTTTACATCCATTAATATTGATAATTAACTCTCTATTAATGTTGGGAGAAACTCCTCTATTAATGTTGAGATAAATCTCTTCATTAATGATTTTCTCTCTCTCTAATAAATGGGTTGGACCCAAATCAATTTTCTCTGGAGAATCGTTTTCGTAGGTTGAGTCCAACAGTAATGGTCATTACGATATGATATATTTAGTTTCTTAATATAGTCAATGATCCTTTAAGAGTTGTTTTCAATATTTTATATGATGATTTTGATTATTTTTTATGCAAGCAGTAGTTTTTTTAATGAATTTAAAATCATTTTTATGTTGGATTGTGTGGCTTTGTTGAAGGGGTTGACTTATTAGTAGGGGTGTAAATGGTATGGGTCTGGCCTTGGATCTGTTTTGGTTTTGAAACTGTTTAAGCAGGTTTGGTTAGAGATCTCTACTCGTGAACTCGGATATGAAACTAGGCCCGTCCAAACACTCCCAACTAGATCTAGGTTTGGAATTACTTGTTTTAGGCCCATTAAACTCAGAATTGTTTAACTTCAAAATCCTGAGGGCCTTTATTTATTTTATTTTTGATAATACACTTTTTACCTATGTTGAGGTAGATCTTTATACGACCCGTAGGCCCAATGAAACAATGCCCGATACATGATCCGAAGGCCCAAAGACTAGACACACAGGGAAAACCCACCCTAGCTGCTACTTCATGATACACCTAAGCTCTCAACCTCACAAGGATGATCAACAAACATTATCTCATGTAGAACTGCATGGTGTCTGGTGCCGATGATAAAAGTCATACCTCTTATCATTCTCAATCTGATTAGTCTATAGGTGGTTTCTTATTGCTCTAAATTTTATCATCTAGGCATGCACTTAGATTTTAATTGCTCGAGCCCAAGTGTGGCATGCACCTCCCTATTGCTTGTGATCCTACTGCCGCATGGGCCCCAGTGTGCTTCCAACTCTTTTCCTATCACCTTCGGACCCACTGAGCTAGCCCGTTGCCACTGTGGATTGTCGTTGTACGTTGAAGCCACCAACCGTCAACCTGGAAGCCGTCATCCACCGTCCATTGAAGCCGCCAACCGTCGAATCGTCCCATCATCACTGACCCACCACACTCAACGCTAACACCCCTCGTGCTGCCACCTCACCCCACTGGTCCACGATCGACATCCCAAAATTTGGGGGATGCCAAGATTTGATCATGAGTTTTTTTATGTAGGATTACGAGGTTCCCCAACCAATAGTCCAAACCCCTACTACTAGAGTCATTTAAATAATTAATACTTAATAATATGTTATAAAATTATATATTTAATATAATTTTATATATTTAAATTCTAGTCCGCTCGGACCCACATGGTCTTTAATTTTAAACTATAAGTGCGTAATTCAGGTCACCACATTATTTTCCCATTATATATATAAACTAATAATCACTACAATAGAACGTGATTTTATCAGCATTATAAATCAATTTTATTATCGCTAAAAAAGTGTTGGTATTATGAGCGTCTTTAAAAACCTGAACCTTTTATCAGTGCTAAAAAGAGCACCGATAAATATCTCCTTTATCAGCGCTAAGAAACGCACTAAACAAAAACATCTTTATTAGTGGTTTCTTTAAAACTGATAAATGTGCCTTTTATGAGCGCTAATAAATGTGTATTTTTTATCAGTGCTAATGTTAGTGCCGATAAAAACCCTCACCAGCTCCAACAGAATGCCAACCGCTATATTCACGTTACTCGGTTGCAGCTGATGAAAAACATAAAAATTATTTCAATTTCAGTACAAATATTAAATTAAGCATAAAAATAAAAATAAATTTACATTGAACAATCACTCAATACAAACATTACATTTGAATAATTTTAGTACAATACAATCACATTTATGTTAAATTAAATTACAAATAAAAATAATTACAACGAGTACAAAAAACAAAACTCTCGTAGCAAGCCTTCTCTAAAGATCAACTCGACCTCGTACAACATAAGAATGCACCTATAATAAAAACAACATTTATTTTAGTAACAGTATATAAAATAATAATAAAAAATTAATGTCCTGGAATTTCCATGTAATTTTTTTTAAATTATATGAAATTATTCTGAGATCGGACGTTCTGACGACACCTGATTCTGAGGCCTGGTGAGTCCGGAATGGAATTTTGAACTTTTTAAAGTTCATTTAAGTAAATGTGAGAGTGGGTTTTTATAAATTATAAATCAGTGCTCAAATAAAAAAATATGAGGGTACCGTTGAACTCAGAATGATGATATTTGCCTAGAATGGACTTAACTCCAACCAGCGAGGGTTGACCGGAAAATATAGTTTTCGGACTTTTTAGAAAATAATAAAATAACTTAAAATTTTATTTTATTTTATTTTCTCACCATTGAAAAGTGGCACGCCGACATTGCGGTGCGGCGATGAGGCGACAACGATCCCCTTTAATGAGTCTCTTTAACAGAAGCAAAACAGACACGTTGTTTCATTAATGAAACAGCATAACGATGCGTCGACACAACGTAATAGAAATGCTGCAACACGTTTCTCTATTAATGAGAACACGTTGGGGAATCAAATGGAGAATTCCTTTGACAAACCTATGACAAAAATCCTCTCCTACGAAGAACGACGAACATTGGCGAATCGCTAGCTACGTCAACACACCTCGAAGAATAGTACCAGAGGGCGATAAACGCCAACAGCTTCAAATGAAACTTGAATCCTCATGGGTGGATTGCTTCAGCGACAAACACCTTTGAGGTGGGGGTTTGTTTTTGTTTTTAAGTTTCCACATTCTTTAATCTAAATGACGAATGCAGATCAACCCACAAACAAGTTGATTCATAGACCGCTCGTTCTTGTGGGAGGGTACTTCCCTTGGGTTTTTTGCATCGGGATTACTTGATTAAATTTTTATAGCATGTCAAATCATTATCCCATGTTTTCTAAACCTCTAATGTGGAGGGCACGAGCTGACATGAACAAGGCCTGATCACCCCCCCCGCCTTGTGTGTTTTATGCGTTATTCATGACTGTATCTTAGAAGTGGTGTTAAGGGGAATTCAAGGACATCATAGGGGAGATGGAATCCCCAGGAGGCTGTAGGTGAAAATAACGTGAAGAACATGCCACTAGAGCAGGCCCGATGGTTCATGGAAGAACCCATCGACGGGCCACGATGGTGCCCTGGAAGAAGCATCGCAGCTGGCTCGGGCCGCGACGGTGTGACAGTAGTCACCAACCTCCATTCCGGCGGCTGGCGGCAAGTGGACGCGGCCACCCGACCGCGTCGATGCACCGCGGACACGGCACCGCGCCACGTCGCATGTGGCAAGCTGCGGTCAACTGACCACGACGGAGGATTTGGCCCTGCGGACAACCCACAGGGCAGGGGGAGCGGATGTGGCTTTTAGATGTGTCTTAACCAAGAGAGGATCGGTCCATCCCAGCGGGCCGAGCCGAGTCCGGGTCGGTTCAGCGGACCTGGGTCGGACCAGACCCAAACCCAACCGACCCCTTTTTGAAAAACACTAATATCTTTCAAACCGAGCATCTGATTGATGAGACATTTGTGGCATTGGAACCATTGCAATGAAGAGTATCTTTTGGAATACTGTATGGAGGCTTTCATGGAAGTTGAAATATGATGAATAAATTGAGGAGTGGTTCTCCTAGAATCAAGCGCACTACGTGCGCAAACCCTGCGATTATCTGAGACCTAAAGACTGCTAACAAGCGAGCCTATGTGAATAAACTATGATGGCCTAGTGGGAAGTGAATTCTATGTGACCCAGAAGGCCCACCGTGGGGAGCGACTCTATGTGACCTGGTAGAACCATAATACTCGATAGGAGGAGTACCTCAGTATGACCAATGTGGGAAGCGGATTTTGTGTGACTTGACATGCCCACGATGGGGAGCAGATTCTATGTGACCCAGCATACCCACGGTACTCATTAGTGATGAGTACTACAACAGTCCAAGGTTAGTGGGAAGTGACTTCTGTATGACCCAGCAGACCCACTGTACTCATGGAGGAGGAGTTCTCCAGCAGCCCAAGGTGTTCGATGATATAACCGATAGTCTTACTTTCCATACTCTAGATTATACCTAGTGTGAGTTGTCTTACTTCATGATCATGTTTCATGGTTTGCTATGTGGATTACTTTTTGGTACTTCCTTTGTTTTTTGGGGTCCCTACTAAGTATATTGTTACTCACCCCTACACGGTCTTTTCCTGTACGTGTTGTGTCTGGTGCAGATGACCATCGCCTTGACGGAGGATTTGGTGGCCCAGGACCTGGTGGTGCCCAGTGAGACCAGGCAGGAAGGGCGTACTTCTACGACTTCCAATAACTACTCTACACTTACCCATCAAGTGGGGTTTATAGAGGATGACTTTTAGAGTTTTCCTTGTACTTTTATTTTTTCAGTTTATCCTTGGTTGGGTTTGTATTTTGAACCATTTTACCTATAGTTTGTACTTTTAATCAGTGGTTGTTTAGTGGCATGCATGTTTACTTTTCCAGCTTTGGTATGTGGTTGTGTGTGCATGCGTACAGGTACTTAGGCAAATGCCTCCCACTTGCAGGTTGACGCCTTCAGAGCTAGTCGCCAACCCCTGGACTTTGGGAGGCGAGCTTGATGTATGTCACGACACGGACCCTGAGGGATGGGTCATGACAAAGTGGTATCAAAGGTGATCGGTTATACCTTAAAGACCAGGGGTCTGTTGTTTTGTTTTTGGGAAACATTGTTAAATGTTTCAAGTTTGAATTTCGGATTCAGGGAGTCCAGTTTTGGTGCGGCGACCAACGTATCCATACATTAGGACCTTAAATTATGCTTTTTGGCTCTATACATAAAAACACTGGTTTCATGCATCATATAGGAATTGGGTGTTTCCTTATGTTCTTCTTGAATAAGATTCATCTCACCAGGTATAATCTAATGACTGTGGTACATCTTGATCTATATCAGGATGCCTCCATGTGAACAACCAACTAGGATTCTGATGCGTGACTATGGGGACAGCCCGCCCGGTGACGAGGCATCGGTTCAGGGACTGGTGCTAGAGATGGCCCCTTCGGGTGGTGCACCAGCATTACAATCACCTGTTGATTAGCAGTTACTAATGGAGTTATCGGTAGAGGATGAACGTAGGATCAATGCCTTGCATGAGTTCTAGAGACAGAGACCTCCCAGGTTTAGGGGAGAGACAGATCCTCAGGCTGCTAAGGACAAGATGGAGGTGGTGACGTGAGTCTTCCGCTTAGTGAGGATGCACTTGAACAGATGCAAATCTTAGCTGTGAGACTTCTTTAGGGCTCAGTAGAGAGATGGTTGAGCCTAAAGATTCAGACTCATGATGGGGTGACCCTCTCTTGGGATGACTTCGAGAAGCTTTTCCGAGAGGAGTTCTTCCCCACGAACTTATGCTCAGTGCACATACAAGAGTTGCTTCACCTACAACAAGGCTACATGTTAGTGGATGAGTACTCTTCGAGGTTTACAGACCTCTCATGCTACTCTATAAACATGGTGAAGGAACCTTTCTTTAGGGCCCATACCTTTGAGTAGGAACTCATATGGGAGATCAGGTCATCCATGGTGTCTCTCAGCATCCCCACTCATTCTGGAGTGGTGGAGCGAGCCCTTATTATGGAGATCTTTCTAGTAGATCATGCATCGATATCCAGAGCCACCAACAGACATTAGGCGGTAGAGTCTTCAGTAGTGAGCAGTAGGCATCAAACACGAGGACCCAAGTGGGTCATATATTTCAGGGGATGACCCTAGGATTTAGGGTTGGTAGTGCGGGGCTCCCAGAGCAGAGAGAGTCAATAGGGAATCAGGATGTGATTCTCGTGTAGTGAGTATGGAAACATGACTCATGAATACTCGACCCACTACAAAGACGATCAACGGACAGTCGAGGGTCCACCGAGGTAGAGGTAGAGGTTTGAGAAAGGAGGTCCGTAGGGTGGCAGACGTGGCAGGGGAGCAAGCCGAGTAACATGCAATGGGCGACGGTTCTAGGTACTACCTCCACCACCCCCAAGTAGTCCACCATGGGCTCAGGGAGCTAGCGGACAGGGGTGAGGCCAGCTTTAGGCGACAGAGGCCTACAACCATGACGCTCTACAGATGATTAGAGGTACGATCTTTATCTTCTCCACCTTAACTATAGTTCTTATAGACACAGGTTCCAGTCACTCTTTTCTTACCATGGACCTCGTTTGAGGCTCGGAGATTTTGATGGAGCCGTTGGCTCAATCTTATGATTAGAGAATCCTATGGGAGGGGATTTGATGATTACACACTAGTGCTGGTAGTGTGAGATTACTCTAGGAGGCGAGAACTTCGGCTAGGATCTCTTAGTAGTAGCATCGAGGCCTTATGATTTCATCTTGGATATGGATTGGTTATCTACAGTCCTTGCTCAGATCAACTGTATTAGGCACAAAGTGCAGTGTGTCCTCAAGGATGGGACCAGGTTTTCCTTCACTGGAGAGAGGGGAACTTTTGCAGTACAAGACATACTTTCTTAGAGGAGGGTTTAACCAATCACTCACCAGTTGGATAGCCTCACTCTTAGTGTGATAGATGAGAGGAGTCCAAGATTTCTTGTAGTGGTGGATGAGTATGATGATGTCTTTCCTGAGGATGTTTCGGGACTACTTCCTCATAGTGAGGTAGAATTCTACATCGATTTGTACCTGAGGACGGTAGTGATATCCACACCATCATATCAGATGGATCCCACAAAACTTCATGAATTAAGGGTACAGTTGGAGGACTTACAGGATAAGGGATTCGTGAGGCCCAGCGTTTCACCATGGGTAGCCCCAATGTTGTTTTCCAAGAAGGCAGATGAGAGCTTGAGGCTATGCATGGACTTAAGACACCTAAACCAGGTGATTGTGAAGAACAAGTATTCACTACCGAGTATTGATAACCTCTATGACCAATTGAAGGGAGTGAAGTGGTTCTTAAAGATCTACCTCAGATCAAGCTATCATCAACTTCAGGTACGGGATAAGGACATATCGAAGACATCCTTTAGATGCCGATATGGACACTATGAGTTTTTAGTGATGCCTTTCAGTGTGACTAATTCCCCAGTAGTGTTCATGGGACTTATGAACATGATATTCTAGACTTACCTTCACCAGTTCATCATAATCTTAATTGATGACATCTTGGTGTACTCGGCATTGGAGGAGGAGCATGCTACACACCTGCGGATAGTCCTGGATACACTTCGAGAGCACCAGATTTATAGAAATATCTCGAAGTGCTAGTTCTGGATTTGGGAGGTATACTTTCTGGGACACATCATCTCGGAGGCTGGAGTTGTTGTGGATTTGGTGAAGATAGAGGCAATGCTTGCTTGGGATCCACCTAGGAGCGTGAATGAGGTGTGGAGTTTCCTAGGGTTGGCTAGATACTATCAGAGGTTTGTGCCCAACTTTTCCAGAGTAGTATCACCCTTATCATCCTTTACAAAGAAGGGACAACCCATCATGTGGATAGAGAAGTGTTAGTAGAGTTTCTAGGTGCTGAGGAGGAGACTGACGAGTGCCCCCATCTTGAGACTACCAAAAGAGGGCATTGGGTATATAGTCTTCTGCGATGCATTAGGGACCGGTCTGGGTTGTGTCTTGATACAGGAGCGAGAAGTGATCACCTAAAGATTACAACCGTTGAGGCAGCATGAGCAGAACTATGTAACCCATGATCTAGAGATAGCAACAGTGGTCTTTTCCTTGAATATGTGACAACACTACTTAATGGGTGATCGATTTACCATCTACTCTGACCACAAGAGTCTCATGTATATATTCTCACATAAGGACATAAACTTGAGACAATGATGATGGTTGGAGTTTCTTTAGGACTATGACTTTGAGATAGTCTATACTCTTGGGAAGGGGAATGTGGTGGCAGACATACTCAACAGGAGGTCTGATTTACAACTGCTGAGTGAGGCAACATGGCAGCTAGTCGTGATGTAGATATCCTTCGTGAATAGTGATGGAGCAACTTACCTTTAGTCGATGAATTTTACTCCTCCACTCTTATAGTGAGTCAGGGAGGAATAACTTGTGGATGTTGACTGCGAGGCTCGACGTGCTCAGTTATCCTCAGTACAAGCTCCTGATGGATTTTCGATAGGTGGGGAGCACATCATCCTTTTCAGAAGAAGCACTATAGTACTAGTGATGTTGTGGGGGGGAGGTGTTGAGGGAGTTTCATACATCCTCTTTGGCAGTAAATCCTGATGTGGTGAAGATGTACGAGGAAATCTGACATTAGTACTGGTGTCCAAGGATGAAGAAAGCGGCGGTATAGTTCATTTCATGATGCCTCACTTATCAGTAAGTGAAGGCCGAACATCAGGTCCCAACAGGCTTGACACAACCACTTGAGGTACTAGAGTAAAAATGGGATGGTATCTCGATGGATTTCGTGATGGTATTACCACACACATCTATGTCCATGATTCTATCTAGGTTATTTTTGACTGACTCACCAAGTCGGCTCACTTCCTACCCATTTGGGAGTAGGGATCGGTAGATGGCTTGGGGTGCCTCTACATCCAGGAGATAGTGTGACTTCATGGTGTAACTTAGACGATTGTATTAGACCATGATGAACGATTTACATCCTAGTTGTGGAAGTGATTGCAGGAGGCATTTGGGACTCAGCTGTGCTTGAGAACCACCTTTCACCCTCAGACAGATGGTCAGACAAATAAGACCATACAAACCTTGAAGGATATGTTTCATGCTTGCGTCCTTGATTTTGGTCGTAGTTGGGAGGAACACCTACCACTTTTGAAGTTTTATACAACAAAAACTAACACTCCACCATTGTCATGGTACTGTTTGAGGCCTTGTATGAGTGACCATCCAGATCACCACTATGTTGGACAGACCTAGGGGAGTCAGCACTCATGGGTCCAGAGTTGGTACGAGCTACCACTAAGAAGGTGCAGATCATCTAGGAGTGGATGAGGACTGCATAGATTAAGTAGAAATCATATGATGATAGGAGACAAATACCCTTGGAGTTTTAGGAGGGAGACTATGTGTTCCTTTGGGTCTCACCCTGATGAGGTTTGTAGAGATTTGGATGAGGTGACAAGTTATCTACGAGGTTCATCAAAACTTTTCATATTCTTAATAGAGTTGGCGAGGTGGCGTACTACCTATCTCTCCCCTCATAGATGCACCGAGTGCATGATTCTTTTCACATGTCGCAACTAAGGAGATATGTGCATGATCTATCACACGTCATCGACTGGGGTGAGTTGGATATTGACGATTGGGTGACGTTTGCGAAGTTTCCAGTGGAGATAGAGGATCGACAGGAGTGAGTCCTTCGTGGAAGTTTGATTCCTATGGTGCATGTTCAGTGGCAGTAAAGGAATCTCTAGGAGAGCACATGGGAGTGGGAGGCTCAGATTCATGCTTAATACCCCCATTTGTTTGTTTAGCCTTGTTTTGGATTATGAGGATGTGAATCCCCAAAGGGGAGAGTAATTTAATGTCCTCGAATTTCTATGCATTTTTTTTAAATTATATAGAATTATTTCGAGACCAGATGTTCTGACGACACCTAATTCCAAGATCCGATGAGATCAGAATATAATTTTGAAATTTTTTAAGTTTATTTAAGTAAACATGTGAGTGGATTTTTCTAACTTCTAAACTGGTGCTATAATAAAAAATATGAGGGCACCATTGAACTTATAATGGTAGGATTCACCTAGAATGGACTTAACTTCGACTAGAGAGGGTTGACCAGAAAAAATAGTTTTCAGACTTTTCGTAAAATAATAAAATAAATTAAAAAGTTATTTTATTTTATTTTATCACTATTGAGCGATGACATGATAGCATTGTGGTGCGGTGACGAGGTGATGACGATCCCCTTTAATGAGACTCCTTAATGGAAGAGAAACATACACACTGTTTCATTAATCAAACAGTGTAATGACGTGGCGGCACAACGTAACAGAAACACTGTGACGTGTTTCTATATTAATGAGATAAAACTTTGGGGAATTAAATAGGTAATTACCCTAATGAAACTACAAAAAAAATCCTCTTCTAATATGAACGATGAATGTCGGTGAATCACTAGAAATGTCAACGCACCTCAAAGAACGGGACCAGAAGGTGATGAATGTCGATGACTTTGAATGAAACTTGAATCCTCGTGGGTGGATCGCTTTAGCGATGAACACCTTTGAGGTAGGGGTTTGTTTTTGTTTTTAAGTTTCCCCATTCTTTAATCTAAACAATGAATGCAGATCAACCCATGAATAGGTTGATCTGCGGACTGATCGTTCTTGCAGGAGGGTACTTCTCTTGGGGTTTTGCGTAAAGATTACTTGATTAAATTATGATAGAACATCAAATCATTATCTCATGTTTTCTAAACCTATAACGTGGAGGGTGCGAGCTGACACAAACAATGCCTAAGCCCCCCTACCTTGTGTATTTTTTACGTTCTTCATGACCATGTATTCGAAGTGGCGATAAGGGGGATTCAAGGCCATCATAGGGAAGATGAAATCCTCAGGAGGTCATAGGCGCAAGCGGTGCGAATAATGAACCACCAGAACGGACTCAGTGGTCTACGGAAGAAACCACAGGCACACTAGCAGTGGTGGTGGCCCGTAGCGGTGCGATAGTAGCCACTGGCCATCGTACCGGTAGCTGACAACGAGTGGACACAACCACCTGGCTGCATCGATGCACCGTGGACGTGACACTGCATCGCATCACACATGGAAGGCCGCGGTCAACCAACCGCGGAGGAGGAGCTGTCCCCACAGATGACCCATGAGGCAAGGGGAGTGAACACAGCTTCCAACTGCATTCTGACCAGGAGATGACCGATCCACCCTAGTGGGTCAGACCTTCCATATCAGGCCAGACCCAGGTCGGGCTGGGTCTGGGTCGGGTCGGTAAGACTAGACCTGAACCCAACCGACCCCTTTTTGAAAAAACACCAATATCTTTCAAACCGAATGTCTAATTGATGAGTCGTTTGTGGCATTGGAACCCTCACGACAAGACATATCTTTTGGCATACTCTATAGAGGATTTAATAGAAATTAAAATATGATAAATGGCTTGAGGATAGGTTCTCCGAGAATCAAGTGCACTACGTGCGGAAACCCTATGGTTGGATGAGACCTAAAGACTGCTGAAAAGTGACCCTGTGTGGATCAAATATGATGGCCCAGTGGGAAGCGGCTTCTGTGTGACCTGGCAGGACCACGGTGGGGAGCAGCTCTGAGTGACCCGACAGACCCATGGTACTCGACAGGAGGAGTACCTTAGTATGACCAAGGTGGGAAGTAGCTTTTGTGTGACCCGACATGCCCACGCTGGGGAGTGGCTTCTGTGTGACCTAGCATACCCATGTTACTCATCAAGGATGAGTACCATAGAAGTCCAAGGTTAGTGGGAAGTGACTTCTGTGTGACCCGAAAGACCCACTATACTCATTGAGAAGGAGTTATCCAGCAGCCCAAGGTATTTTATGATATGAATGATAGTATTACTTTCCATACTCTAGATTATACCTAGTGTGAGTTGTATTACTTAGTGATCATGTTTTGTGGTTTTCTATGTGGATTTATTTTTGGTCTTTCCTTTTTTGTTTTTGGGTCCCTACTGAGTAAATTGTTACTCACCCCTACACGGGATTCACCCACACGTGTTGTGTCTGGTGCAGACGACCGCCGCCTTACTGTAAGACTTGGTGACCAAGGACCCAATGGTGCCCAGTGAGACCAAGCATACATGGTGTACTTATACGGCTTCCAACAAATACTCTAAACTTACCCATCATATGGGGTTTCCAGTAGATGACTTTTAGAGTTTTCCTTGTACTTTCCTATTTTCAGTTTATCCTTGGTTGGGTCTGTATTCTGTCCCATTTAACCTACAGTTTTTACTTTTACTTAGTAGTTGTTTAATGGCATGCATGTTTACTTTTCTAGATTTGGGATGTGGTTGTGTGTGCATGCGTACAGGTACTCAGGCAAATTCCTCCCACTTGCAGGTTGATGTCTTCAACGCTAGTCACCAACCCCTGGCCTTCGGGAGGCGGGCTTGGGGTATGTCACGACACGGGCCCTGGGGGATGGGTCATGACAAAAATTACAATTTAAATGTTATATAATTAACTATAAATTTTAATTAGAATGATATGCAATCACTTCATACATGTCACAAATGAAAAATTGGTTGTTGTTTTAAATTATCATGACAATCCAAGCATGTTTTCTCGGTTTAAAGTATGCGATGTGTGTTTTGAAACAAAACGTCACTTTTAAATGAAACCACACACTTTCAATTATATTGATCACATCATGTGTCAGGATGATGTGTAGTTAATTCCTACATGTCAAAAATGAATTATCGATATTTGACAAAAAATATTCGGATAATCCAAGTTTTTTTCTTGGTTTTGAGTATGCGACGCATATTTTGAAATAAAATATCATTTCTAAATGAAAACACACATTATCAGTATGTGACACGTGTTTCAGACTAACACTAAAAAAACACTGGTTAGCGGCGGTTTTAATAACTACCATGAAATAAATCTTGTTAAAAAAAATACAATATAGATAAAGTTTAATAAAACTATTGCTATATTTTTTATTTTAACAATTAGCAGTGGTTTCAATTAAACCGCAACTAAAAGTTAAAAAAAAATACCTAAATTCATCCCCCTTCCCCACTACCTTTGTTTGATCCCAACCCAACCCCCTCCCCCGACCTCCTCCTCTTCCCTCCCTAGTGGTGACCCCGACCTCGCCACCTCGTCGGCAACCCTCGACCCCCCCTCCGACCTACCTCCTCCATCCTCAGCGGTGACCTTGACCCCCTGCCTCGACAGTGACCCACAACCCCTCCTTCGACCTCCCTCTCCCCAGGTCCCCATTTCTGGTGACCCCAGATCCCCTCTAACCTCCCTCCCTCTCTCCCCTCATCCTTAGCAACCCCCTTACCAGTGACCACACTAACCTTGACTCCCCTATCAGCGGTTGTCGTCACCTGATCTCCCTTTCTGATGACTACCATGAACTGAATCCCCATGTCAGTGTCTGCTGTGACCTTGACCCTCCCTGCCATCTACTTTTGTGACCCCGACCTTGCTTCCGGCAACCTTCATGACCCCAACCCCCTATCATCTACTACTGTGACTCTGACCCCCCTATCAACAACCGTCGTGACCCCACCCCCCTAAGGTTGTGTGATTCTAAAACACCTTTTCATTAATATTTTTTGAATTCTTCATATTCCATTATCCTAAATTTTGATATGAAATTAATTGTTTGTTTCATGTACTCTATTAAATTAAATTAAATTTATGTGATTTCAGTGATCTTTAATGAAATGATTATTCGCTTATTTGAATTTGATGGTTTATTTTTGATTTTATTATTAATTTATTATGATTTAATTTTTTTTATAATACATATTTTTTCATTATTATATTTACATGACATATTAAGATAATTTTTTAAATTAGTTTTATGATGGTTATCAGTGAAGTCTAAATATTTCATGAAATGAGATCATTTATGTCATTATCCCTCTATGGAAGTTTGCATGCAGAGGTTAACAAGATTATTTATTTATCCATAATGGATGTAATGAAATGGTAGGCTATGTATATCATGGAATTTTGCATCTTTTCTAGTGATAAAGTCACCATTTTCCAATTATTATAGTGATCCTTGTTGGACGATAAGAATGAGGTGTATATCCATTTCATGAAAAAATATTACTATGTTTCTGAGTAGGGTGGTTATCTAATTTATGGTTAAATCACTCTTAGATGATAAAAATGTGGTGGTAATCTAATTTATGTCATTATTCATCTATGTTTTTAAGAAATAATAATTTATTTGATTCATATTTTTATATTATAAGATTAGTAAGAAAAAGTTCATTATTTGATCCATCCCATTTTCCTTTATAGTTACCATGAAAGAGTCAATGATGAAATTGGGTGATATTTAATTTTGATTGTATCTGTTTGATTAAACATTTATATCTTTATATATGAATGTGCAGGGAGGATACAATCCAATACCTATGGATAAAAGTTGGATTAATTTACATTGAAATACACCTCGATATGCTAAGGCTTTGCAAGAACTTTTAGATTATGTAATTGCAAACCAATCAGTGGATGATGGAATAAAATGTTCATTCCCTGATTGTAAATTCAAGTGATGGTTGGATAGAAACAAAGTATATGATCATTTGATATTGAAATGGTTTCCTGATTGATATGTATGTTGGATTTGGAATGGTGAATCAAATGTTATGGAAGTAAAAATAATGAAAATACTTTCAATTAAATACTAAGTGACCCGATAAAGGAGAATTTAGTTCAAAATTTGTTAAATGATGCATTTGGTTTTGCAGGATATAATGTCCAAGATTTTAATAGATCAACAGAACCTTCAGCTGATCCTGAGTAGGTTAATCTTTCTCATAACTTCAATGACCAAAAAAATGATGTTTATAAATTAGTTGAAGATGAACAATAAGAACTATATGAAGGTAATTCCAAGTATTCAAAGTTGTATTTTCTACTTAATTTGTATCATATCAAGTGTCTTTGAAATTACTAACAAAGTGATGTTCACGATTTTAGAGTTTTATGATGCATTTAGTGAAGCTAAGATCCCTGCATCATTCTATGTGATGAATAAAGTCATTAAAAAACTTGGAATTGATTATACAAAGATACAAGAATGCCCTAATGATTGCATGCTTTGCTAGGGAGAAGATTCTGATAAAGAAGAATGCATAAGATGTTATACAACCAAATGAAAGCCAATGAACAAAAATGAGAGTATAAATCAATGCAACCTCAGGAAGAAACATAAGAAGAAAACTTCTACAAAGGCATTGCATTACTTTTCTTTGAAACCATGCTTGTAAAGATTATTCATGTCATCTAAGACTGCATATGATGTGAAGTGACATTCTCAGGATAGTAACGATGGGTTGATGAGATATCCAAAATATTCAACATCACAGAACATTTTTGATTCACTATTTCCATATTTTCCTTTTTATATTAGGAATTTATGTTTGGGATTAATTATGATGGTTTTAACCCTTTTGGTAAGTACTAATTATAGTATTTGGCTAGTTGTTTTGATCCCATATAATCTCTCTTCATGGATGTGTATGAAGAAGACTTCTTTCATTATTTTGATGATTATTCTTGGAAAGAAAATGCCCAGAAATGATATTGATGTATACCTTAAACCTATAATCAAATAATTTCAAGAATTATGGGATGAGGGCATGTAAAAATATGATGCTTCAATGAGACAACTATTCAAAATGCATGCTACTTTAATGTGGACAATTATTGACTTTCCTAGACTAAGAAATTTATCTGGTCAGAACACTCATACTGGTTTGACTTGTCCAGTTTGTAATTTTGATTTTGAACCTCAATGATTACCTCATAGAAAAAAAACAGTGTTTTATGTGTCATCATCAATTTCTTAATGCTTCTCATAAATTCAGGTTTAACAAGACACAATTAAATGGAGATATTGAAATGAGAAAGTCACTGAAGGTGTTATCTGGTTCATAAATCTTGGGACAATTATTGAATGCCACTGAAGAATTTGGAAAATGTCATTAGTTTAAAGAAGGGGGGGAAGGGTATGAGGTACAATATCTGAATAAGCTAGAATAAAACAATATAAGAAAAAGATTATATTTTTCAAACTTCCTTATTGGGAGTTTAATTTGATACTTTATAATCTTGACATAGTGCATATTGAGAAGAAAGTTTGTGAAAATGTAATGTTTACATTGCTTAATGAGCATGGTAAATTGAAGGATCGCCTTAATGCTCGTAAGGATTTGGAGTCAATGAATATAATTCATAGTTTGTGGGAAAATGAGAATGGCAAGTATCCTTCAGCTATTTTTACAATGAAAAATCATGAGAAAGACGTATTCCTTAGAAATTTAAAGAATATAAAAGTTAAAGATGGATATTTAAGTAATATATCAAGGTGTTTTGACTTAAAACATCAAAATTTACATGGATTGAAAATTCACGACTCACATATTTTGATGAAGCAATTTTTTCCATTGACATTACGTAATACTTTACCTAAAACCATAGAAAATGACCTCAGATTGATGTGAAATCATGGGACAACCACTAATGAGTTATTTTTGACGTGTACACAGAGAAAAAACATTAATCTAATGTGTGGTGTGGTTAGAATGACCCAGTAAACAATTCTTAAAGATACACAAGCCTTTAAAAACAAGTGTTGTGGGGTCAAAACCAAGAAAACGACGTCAGATTTCCCTTAAATTAAAGAAAAAATCATTGTAGATTGAATTTTGAAATATAGGAACCGACAACTCGTTATTCCAAATTACGGTTAGCCCATTATGGTCGTAAACATGTTTTTAGTGTTTTAAAACACTAAAACGTATGTGGAATAGTCAAAAACATATAAAACAACCTCATATTGACGTTGAATCATGGGAAAACCACTAATGAGTTATTTTTAATATGTACGCATAGAAAAAAATCAATCTGACGTGTACAGTGGTCGGAATGACTTAGTAAACACTTCTTAAAGGTACAAAGCCTTTAAAAATAAGTGTTGTGGGATCAAAACCAGAAAAATAATGTTGGATTTTACTAAAATCAGACAACGATCACCGTATATTGAGTTGTGAAATGTACGAATCAACAACACATCATTACAAATTTAGGGTTTCCTAGTATGACTGTAAACATGTTTTTAGTGTTTTAAAACAATGAAATGTATGTGAAATGGTTAAAACCATATAAAACAACCTCATATTGATGTGTATTCATGGGAAAACCACTGATAAGTTATTTTTGATGTGTATGTGTAAACAACGTGTCAATCCAACATGTGGTGTGGTCGGAATGACTCAGTAAACACTTCTTAAAAGTACAAAAGCCTTTAAAAACAAGTGTTGGGGGTCAAAATCAGGAAACAACATAAAATTACCCTAAAATAATAATAAAAAGACCTTAGATTGAATTTTGAAATGTAGGATTTGATGGAACATCATTCTGAATTATGGTTTGCCCGTTATGGTCGTAAACGTGTTTTTAGTGTTTTAAAACACTAAAACATGCGTGGAATGGTCAAAATAATAGAAAACGACCTTATATTGATGTGGAATCACAATAAAAACACCTCTGAGTTATTTTTGATATGCAAACATAGACAAAACGTCAATACGACGTGTGGTGTGGTCAGAATGACTCGGAAAATACTTCTTAAAGGTATAAAATCCTTTAAAAACAAGTGTTGGGGGGTCAAAACCAGGAAAATGATATCGGATTTCCCTAAAATAAGAAGAAAAAGACTATATATTGAATTTTAAAATATAGTAACTGATGAAACATCATTCCGAATTAAGGTTTTACTGGGATGACTGTAAACATTTTTAGTATTTTAAAACACTAAAACATGCATGGAATGGTAAAAACCATAAAAAACAACCTCATATTGATCTGGAATCATAGAACAACCACTTATGATTTATTTCTGACATTTACGCATAGACAACACATCAATATGACACGAAATGTGGTCGGAATGACTCGGTAAACACTTCTTAAAAGTACAAAAGCCTTTAAAAACAAGTTTCAAGGGGGGTCAAAACCAGGAACACGGCATTGGATTTCCCTGAAATCAGAGGAAAATGAACATAGATTGAATTCTGAAATATAGGAACCCATGAAACATCATTCCAAATTACAGTTTTCCCATTATGGTTTTCAACGTGTTTTTAGTGTTTTAAAACACTAAAACACATGTGGAATGGTCAAAACCATAGAAAATGATCTCAAATTGATTTTTAATAATGGTAAAACTACCGCTAAGTTATTTTTTATGTGCACACACATAAAAAACATCAATAAAATGTGCGGTGTGGTTGGAATGACTCAGTAAACACTTTTTAAAGGTATAAAAGTCTTTAAAAACAAGTGTCAGGGGGTCAAAACCAATAAAAAAACATTTGATTTCCCTGAAATTAGAGTACAATGACCATAGATTGAATTTTAAAATGTATGAACCGAAGAAACATCATTCTTAATTACAGTTTACTTTTTATGGATGTAAACACGTTTTTAGTGTTTTAAAACACTAAAATGTGTCTAGAACGGTAAAAACCATAGAAAATGACCTCATATTGACATAGAATCATGGGAAAACCACCACTAAATTATTTTTTATGTTTACATGTAAAAAACACATCAATCCGACTTGTGGTGTTGTTGGAATGACTTGGTAAACACTTCTTAAAAGTACAAAAGCCTTTAAAAACAAGTGTTGGGGGGGGGGTCAAAACTAGGAAAATAGTGTTATATTGAACTAAACTTAGAGGAAAATGATTGTAGATTTATTTTTTTTAAATATATTAACTAACGTCATGTCATTCAGAATTACGGTTTTCCTGGGATGTTCGTAAACACGTTTTTAGTGTTTTAAAACACTAAAACATGCATAGAATAGTCAAAACCATAGAAAATGACCTTATATTGACGTTGAATCATGGTAAAATCACCAATAAGTTATTTTTTACATGTACGCATATAAAAAATGTCAATAAGATGTGTGGTGTGGTTGTAATGACTCGGTAAACACTTTTTAAAGGTATAAAAATCTTTTAAAACAAGTTTTAGGGGGTCAAAACTAGGAAAATGATGTTGGATTTCCCTAAAATCAAATGAAAAATGACCTTATATTGAATTATGAAATGTAGGAATTGACGTTAAATCATTCTGAATTATGGTTTTCTTGGGATGGTCGTAAATTAATTTTTAGTGTTTTAAAACACTAAAACATGCATGGAATGGTCAAAACCATAGAAAATGACCTCATATGACATGGAATAATGGGACAACCACTATTGCATTTTTTTTACATTTACATATAGACAACACGTTAATCCGACATGCGGTTTGGTCAGAATGACTCGGTAAACACTTCTTAAAGGTACAAAAGCCTTTAAAAATAAGTGTTGGTAGGTCAAGACTAGGAAAATGACATCAGATTGCCTTTAAATCAAAGGAAAACAACTATAGATTGAATTGTGAAATGTAGTAACTGATGGGATATCATTCTGAATTACGGTTTTTCTGGGATGATTGTAAACATGTTTTTAGTGTTTTAAAACATTAAAACATGCATGGAACGATCAAAACCATAGAAAATGACCTCAGATTGATGTGGAATCATGTGACAAATACCACTAATTTATTTTTGAAATATATGATATGATATGATATCAAAGTATTTAAAATTTGTTTATTAAGTAAATTTTAAACACATCGTACATCAATTTAATAATTAATTAGATTATTTACTTATCCATTTTCAGTTTTAAGTGTTAAATAATATCTTAAATAGGTAATTTTATGTTTTAAAAGTTTTTTTAATTATATATTATTTGTTTTATGTTAAAATTTATTCTATTTTATTAAAAAAATAACAAATTTGCTTTGCAACATTCTGAATATATTCTATGTATTTTCTCTTTTGTATTTATTTTCTTAAATTTTTTGGTTTTCATTGTAGGTGACAGATGCTGATAGTAGGTAGGAGGTTGACCATTATGATCCACAAAATTCTTCAGAAGGCAGTCATGATGGTTCTTAGTTTTCATGATGTGTTAAAATTTTATCCATTATTCTACTGTAATTCCGATTTATTATGTTTAGTTTTAATTTCTATTTTCTTTTCTGTTACAGTTGATGAGATGATGTGGTCAGTTTCATTTGATGATATGATGTGGAGGAAAATAGATGTAGTGGAGGTCATGATGTCGACGTATATTGGGCATGGATTGTTGAACATATTTTATATGTATATATTGATGACCGAGGTATTTGTTGATTGATGTATGGGTTGACTGAGACTAAGTTTATGATGACTGTGGATGTTTGTAAATATGATTGTAGATGTATGAAATATATATGATGGCTTTATCATACATTCATGTTTTAGTTTATTTCATGTTAGTTTTTTTTATATTTATAATTTTTTATTAAATATTTTTCAAAAAAAAATTCTAATTTAGCTGCAGTTTTTAGTAACCACTGCTAAGTACATTAATTAAAAATATATTTAGTGGTGGTTACCCTTAACCGCCACTAAAAATAAAAATTGATGATATGTTCAGTGGTTGTTAGTTCCATTTTATTTGTTTTTACTTGGGTATTTTTTTTAAAAACCACCATTAAATAAAAAAGAAACTATGACTAAATTTTCCCAAAACAACACATATAAAAGCCACTGCAAAATTAAATAAACCTATGCTAAATGATTATAAACCATGAAATATGCATAAGTTTTTATACTTTCTGATATATTATTAGGTGGCAGTTTAAATTACTGCCAATTCACAAAATAACCATCGCTAATGCCTTTTTTTTGTAGTGTAAAGTGTCACTTTTAAACCGAGAACATGCACTTCCATTCATTTCGGCCACACCATGTGTCAGATTGATATATGGTCACTTATTACAAGTCACAAATGAAAAATAATTTGTTCTAAATTATTACGACAATTTGAGTGTGTTTGCTCAGTTTTGAGTCTGTGACGTGCGTTTTGAGTGTCACTTTTAAATGAAAACACACACTTTTAGTCATACTAGCCACATTGTGTGTTAGATTGACGTGAAATTAATTACTACATGTCACAAATGAGTTATCAATATTTTTCCTAAAATATCAGGATGATTTGACTATATTTTATTGGTTTTGAGTACACAACATAAGTTTTTAACTAAAATGTTATTTTTAAATGAAAACATGAATTATTGGTCATACTACCCACATTGTGTATCAGGTTGACTTGAGGTTAATTACTACACATCAAAAATGGTCCAAAGACCATTTTAAATAAAAATTAGGAAATTCTAATGGCATTTCTTGGTTTTGAGTATGTGACATGCATTTTAGACTAAAATATCACTTTTATACTGAAAACATACACTTTCAGTCAATCTGGCCACACCATGTGTCATATTGACGTGCGATTAATTACTCCACATTAAAAATGAATAAAGGACCATTGTCTTAAAGTATCAAGTTACTTTGAGTGTGTTTTCTCTATTTTTGTGACATGCATTTTGAACTAAAATTTCACTTTTAAATGAAAACACGCTCTTTCAGTCATATCGGCCACACCGTGTGTCAGATTGATGTGTGGTTAATTCCTACACACCACAAATGAATTATTTATCCCTTTACTAATATATCAGGACAATCCAAGTGAATTTTCTTTATTTTGAGTATGTGATTCACGTTTTGAACTAAAATATCATTTTAAATGAAAACATGTACTATCAGTCATACCAGCCACACCACGTATCATTTTGAATTAAGATTAATTACTATATGTAAAAAATGAATCACATTTTATTTTAATAAATAATGAAGAAAATTAAATAACATTGAGTATGTGATGCATGTTTGACTAAAATGTCACTTTTAAACTGAAAACATGCACTTTCGATCAATTCAGCAACACGGTATGTCAGATTGATGTGTGATTAATTTCTACACACCACAAATGAATTAAGAAAAACTTTACAAAAGTATCAAGACAATATAAGTGTGTTTTTTTCTATTGTGACTATGTGACATACATTGTGACCTAAAACATTACTATTATACTAAAAATGCACACTTTGAGTCATATAAGACACACCATGTGTCAGATTAACGTGCAGTTGATTCCTACATGTCAAAAATGAATCAAAAATCATTTTTCTAAATAATCAAGAGAATAAAAGTGAGTTTTATCGGTTTTGAGTATGTGACATTCATCTTGAACTAAAATTTCACTTTTAAAAGAAAATACACACTTTTAGTCATACCAGCCACAACATATGTTAGATTGATGTGAGGTTAATTCCTACACTTCAAAAATAAATTAAATATATTTTTTATAAATCATCGAGATAATTAGAGCATGTTTTATCGGTTTTGAGTATGCACCACACATTTAGAACTAAAATGTAACTTCTAAATAAAAACACACACTTTCAATCATACCGACCACACCATGTGCCAGATTGATGTGTGATTAATTCTTACACATTATAAATGAATTATAGACCACTATTATAAATTATAAACACAATTCAGGTGTTTTTTTCTCATTTTTGAGTATGCGACATGCATTTTGAACTAAAATGTCAATTTTAAATGAAAACACACACTTTTAGTCATACTGTCCACAATGTATATCAGATTTATGTGAGATCAATTCCTACATGTCAAAAATGAATCATGGATCATTGTATAAAGTATCAAGACAATACGAGTGTGTTTTCTTGGTTTGAGCATGTGACACACATTTTGAACTAAAATGTTACTTTTAATTGAAAACACACACTTTTAGTCATACCAACCACATCACATATCAGATTAATGGTTAGTTAATTTCTACATATAAAAAATTAATTGTCGATATTTTTCTTAAAATATTAATACAGTCCAAGTTGATTTTATCAATTTTGAGTATTTGATTCATGTTTTTAACTAAAGTACCATTTTTAAATGAAAACACACACTTTCGGCCATATCAGTTACACTGTGTGTCATATTTACACAAATAAATCACATATCATTATCTTAAAGTATCAAGATAATTTGAGCATATTTTCTCAATTTTGAGTACGTGGTGTGTGTTTTGAACTAAAATTTCAATTTCAAATAAAAAAATATACTTTGAGTCATACCATCCACACCATGTGTCAGATTGACATGCAATTACTTTCTATATTTCACAAATGAATCATATATCATTGTCCTAAAGTATCAAGACAATCTGAGCACATTTTCTTAATTTTGACTATGTGATGCACATTGTGAGCTAAAATGTTACTTTGGGGGTAATTACTAGCCTCAAATAGTTTTGGAAAATCATGAAGTGAGTAGGTAGAAATGTATACAAGCGCCTCAAAGGGAGTACGTATAAATGTATACAAGTGATAGTTGTATGCCAAATCACCAGCTGTAGTAAATCTAATAACCCGCTTAAAAGGGAGTGCATTTCATCACTACCAAACATAAAAAAACAAAATAAATAACAAACAACTCCATGAAGAGAACTTTAAAAAGTACATCAATGCATCATCCTTACCAAAGACTTCATTGAGAATTTATTTTTTTCTAAACATTTTGTGCCTATGAAGATCACAAAAGGCCTCCATACAGAGTTCAAAGTCCTTCTAAAATACTAATATAATTTCCCCTTCATAAACCCACTCTATGTCAACTAATCATTTCCCTTAAAGGTTTAGGGTCCTCCTCCATGGAAATGATTTTAGCCTTAAATAAGGACCCTGTACTTTATATGGAGTCCTTTTGTTCTCTTCATAGGCATAAAATGCTTGGAGAAAAATTAGTAGGAAATCACCTCTTTATGATCTCTATGAAAATTAACTAAATAAGAAGTAGATAAAAATGATAATAAAATTAACTAAATAAGTATTATATATAATGATATTAAAATTAAATAAATAAACAGTAGATAATCTTTTTGAAATAAAAAAAATTCAAATATGATAGTAAATCTCCTCTTTATGATGCCTATAAACATTATGACATCATATAAGTTGCCCACTCATTTCTAAGCAAATATACCTATTATTTTGAATTCATGAACCATTTATAGTCTTGGTAGAACTAGAAAAATATAGATAAAAAAATTATTAATAAATATTTAAAATGAAATTTTAATTACCTTTAAAACTATCTCATTGGGGATGATAGTTTGCTGATAGAATACAATATCTTTCATAAATTTACAAATGTAATAACCACAATCATTATCATTACTTTTTTATGACATTGTAAAAACATTGATCAAAATAAGTAATCCAGTTATATATATATTTTTATAGTGAATCTTATTATATATAACCTAATAATTATCCACTTTAAGTAATCCCATAGGATCTTTGTGCACGTTAGCCATCCTCATATCATGTTTTTAACAAAAAGTAAATATCACCCTATCATAACAAAATTATCATAAAAACATAATATAAAACATATAATTTGAAGTTTATTTGTAATATTTTGAGTGTAGTATATTAAAAATTACTAAGGGGAATCGTGTGTTTTTGATTTGCTGGAAACCCATGCTTTGGATCCAAAAAACAAATATTAAAAGTATCTAAATCAATCACAATGAGAATCAAGTTCTTCCTAAGAAAACAAAAAGGATTAAGTAATGAAAAAAATGAAAACAATATTTTATATGATTATATTATATAATTTTACTCCTGTATTGTAGGTATTAAGAATATCCTATCGCCGGTTAGTTTTTTTTCAAATGCCGTAACTACTAGCTCTTCTTTGTTTAGAATTCAAATTTTCTTCCATTGAAAATTATTATTTAAAAGTGATACGAGGACTAATGAGTCCAACATTTTATTTATAGGATTTCCCTTTATATATTAGTGATATATATAGTTGTAGAAAATATGAATAGTATTTAATTTTACTTAAGACAATATATCAATTATTAGAAAAACAAATTATGAAAATGTACCCCATGTATACATTCACAATCGAGGCTCCCCACCATTCATGTTTGATAATTTAATTTACATTCTAAATTCCAGTCATGTATGAAATGGCCTCTCTATAAATTTTTACTTAAAATTTAATATGAAGCTTATTTTGATCTTTGGACGTTGTATTAGTATGAACTTATAATGTTAATAAATGTGGTAATGGGGAAGATCCTTTTGATTTATTGATTGATACTCTAGGAATTCTTGACTCGATCTTCCATTTACCCTTATGTTTCTCTATATTTAATAACATACCTCAATTCAAAACTTTTATCATTAATTGTTAAGGGTTTTTCATATAAAATAAACTAGAAATGACAAACCTTGTTATCATTATGTATCTTTATAATATTAAACAACCACACTATGAAAGTTCTAATAGAAAGTTCAACCATGTGAACATCCAGACCATCAAGGGGAATGGGTATCCCTATACTCGGCCAGTGATATATGTGAACCCCTACCCTCACATAATCTTTTGGGAGTTGTTTATTGTATAGAATATCTGTAAGGGACTAAATTTACCAAACCCCTACCTTTGTATTTTCCCAAGGATTTTGTTGGAACCATGGATATTCTATGCATTAATTGGATTATGGTTTGTGTTTGTTTTCAATCCTCAGTGGAAGTTCAGAATGTGTGCCAGTAAAGTGATCATACAGTTTAGGTAGACAACAACATTGAAGGTGGTGCTGTTTCCCAGTGATTGCCAAATTTTTGGGCCTCAAAATCAGAAAATGAAGACATGGATTGTTGGTAAAAGGAGGTGTGTGAAAAGAGGAAGTGGTGCGCATACACAAAATATTTGAGTTGTTCATGAAAAACAGCGTGGTGCGCGAAATTGTGGAGCAAGGTTTTTCACGTAAACAGTGTTTCAGAATTAGAACGTCGAAAAATGGAAAAGGCATGGGCTGTGTGAAAAATCTGGAGATGTGCACAAAAAACGATACCTGTGTGAAATATTACGCGCCAAATGAGAGGTTTTTTATGCCACAAGGGTTTTTGCATGTGGGGGTCAGAGATGCCTATAAATAAGTGATGACCCCCATTATTCCGTACGGTTGAAGACTTGGAGAAGATCTGAGGTCTGATGTGCGTAAAAGGTTCACGTAAAGGGAGTTGCACAAAAAATTTAGGCTTGCGTGAACAATTCTGGCTCGCGCGGAAAAATTTAGAGTGGCGTGAAAAATTTTGGACTTGCGTGAAAAATTCCGGCTCGCGTGGAAAAATTTAGAGTTGCGCGAAATATTCTGGCTTGCGCAAAAAATTCCAAGTTGGGTGAAAAATTCTGGCTTGCACGAAAAAAGGTGAAGTTGTGTGAAAAACTTGAGGTTGCACATAAAACTTGGTGTTGCGTGAAATTTTCAGTGAAACCTGTTTGCACGTTTCTGACTATCTGGTTCAGTGGTTCAATGCATCATTTCTGGACTTTGATGCAAGCAGAGTCTCGTGCTAAGCAGAGGCAAAGACTTCAATGCAAATCTATTGAAGATACCTTCACGTCTATAAATTGACCGGGACTTCACCAAAGGAAGTGAGCCATGGGGAGTCAATGGGAGTGACCCAAGGGATGCAGTGAGCTATCCCTGAACTTTTGTAAAGGTAGTGTACTTGGGACATAGTGACTGTACCTGAACATTATAATCCACAGCTAGTGAAGTTTAGTGGAATTAGGTACGACCGAAAACCTGTCGGCGTATTCTCCTTGGACGCAACCTTTTGTGGTGAACCAAGTAAAAGTGTTGTGTCAATTTCCTCCTTTCATTTGTTTGAAAGGTTTAACAAGTTCCTACCAATGTGGGAATAAGATCCACAACTTTAAAAAGAAAAAGTTAACACCCTGATTCACCCTCCCCTCTCAGGGTGTTTCGGGTTCCTTCAACTTTGAGGTGTTGAGAGGATTCTAGGGTCTCTTTTATTAATTATTTGTAGGTTTATTTTTTGATTTAATTATTTTTTAATATTTTCCTTTGAACCTTATACAACACCCCCTTCCCACATGAAGGTAGTTCCCCTCACCCTTACACAGCCCCTTAATCCATTATCTACATAAAGGTAATTTGATTTTTTCATAGTCTATAGAAAAGTAGTTAACATAGTTGTGTAAGGGTAAATCCTTGATTTAACTAGTTACATAAAGGTCATCCTTGTATTTATATTGTTGCATAAAGGTAAGCTAGGAATTTTGAAGGGTTCATAAAGGTAGCCACTTGGATATAGAAAGGTAAAGACCATGTTTCAAATACCACGTAAAGGTAGCTAGAATCTAATGTCAAGGTAAGTTCCCCTTTCCATTCATTGCATCAAGGTTACTTGTTTCTCACGTAAGGGTGGATTCCTAGCTCATGTGAGGGTAATATGTTATTTACTTATCTCACAAAAAGTTCATGTAGAGCCTCATATCAGGGTAGTCCAATCACATCTGGGTCTCATATCATGGTAACCATACATGTCAAGGTAAACCATATTAACCTTACACAATTCATTCCTCTTGCATGAAGGTAACCCTTTTAATATAAAAAATTCATAATTCATTCCTTATTCATTCTATAATAATTTTTTTTGATGAAATAAAAAGAAAATACCAATTGAAATCATGGATTTATATCTATTAATGGAATGAATGAAATATTTGACTAACTTGATTCTTGCCTAAATATCAGGAGTCTTAAATGGATCATGTGAGGAAAATTAAATAAAAAATGATTTAATTTATAATTATATAGAAATTGATTTAAGATGAATTAAAATTGAAAGATATAATCGAGTTTTATAGAAATTTCTATAAAATTCCATCTGTAGTATTCTAAATCAAAGAGTTCTTTCCTCATTTGAGTTTCTTGAGTTTTCATTTGAACCTGGGAGTTCCAAACTTTTCCATTGGAGTCCATAGAGTCCCTATGATCATTTGAGAACCCTTTTACGATTCAACTTGAGGCTTCTCGCATTTCTAGACTTGTGTGATTGTTTTCCTCTCCCCATATTTTTCTAAAGCATGTTTTGAAGCTTCTTATAGATAGGGGATCCACGAACTCTCTTCTATTTTATGTGCAAGTGTGATCGTACCATGATTTTTCATCCTTTGAATAAATAGATGGGATCAACCTTAAAGAAATATAATAATCTATAAAATTATCAGAGGAAATGGGAAGTATTATTACATGAATATTATTATTATCGTCATTATAATATATAAATTAAAGGAAGAATAATAATAATTATCACTTGTTGTAGATTAAATATTATTTTATATTACAATAATTAAAGAAATAATTTGGGATATTGATCACATTTTGTTTTCATATTATTTATTAATATTTTTCTAGTAAGTATGTAACTGTAATTATTCTTTTTTTACCTTCTGATATTATCTTATGCGTGTGAGTAATGAACACAAATCTAATATGATAAGAAAGAATGATAATAAATTGGGATATTGTAATCACATGTGTTACATGACTTATTGATTTCCTCTTGATTTTCTAGATAGTGTATTATCCTTGATTGTGATTATTATTGTTATTAATCATGGTTGATATGATATAAATTTGATAAACAACTTAAAGATGAAATTATGATGTTATGATTAATGTAAGAGTCATGTAAATTGATAATTAACCTTACTTGAAATTTACGGAATCTGGAAGTTATGCTTTAAGCGTGTATAATTGATTCCTAGATATTGATTAGTTATTGTTTATAGGTTGAGTTTTTTGAATCTATGAATAATGAGGTGATTAATTCAATACAATAATTAAATGGTTCTTTGCTAAAAACAATTATTTATGGATAAATGAGTCTGTCCATGTTGTTTGTTGGTGGTTGGAATGCCTTGATGTCGCAACCTTAGTCACCCTTGAAATTGTGTTCTAGACATATTTTGATTCCATGTATGTATTCTCTATGAAATTAGTTCTTTGATGTGATTTGTTGATAACCTGATATGGTTGGAAACATTTAGAGAGTAGTGATAGGGAATTTCCTGAGGTTATAATGATAATTTATGTTAGTGATGGCAGGATGTAAATTATTATGCACAATGATTTCAGGGATGACACCGGGGCGGTCAGGACAAGTTAAGAGTTGGGCTTGATCATTGATATATTCTTGGTGTTTGTTTTGATGATAGGTTTTTTGGATGCTTGATTATAGACATTCTAAACTTCTTATTACAGTTGGTTTTATACATTGTAAGTGAATTATCCTTGTGGTATATTAGGATGAGTCCTAAAGTACCTAGAAATTATGAAATATAAATTAATTAATAAAATAATGAGGATGATTTTTGATGATTATAGATGATGATGACATACATGGATAAAAGTAGGAAATTATGGCGTTGAAGTCACTTGACATGGAAGATTAATGTATCAATCTTGGAAATAAATACAAAATAATATTAATTAATTTATATCTAGCAAATAATTAATATTGAATCTTGATGCTTATGTGAATGATTACGATCTAGACCTTAGCAATAATAGTCGGGTGTCCTGTGTGATGATAACTATAGTTGAGTTCAAGGATAGGTAGTTTTTCTTAGTGTGGTTTTGTGTGATATATCTTATATTTTTTTTATTTCATATGCTTCACCACCTGAATAAATAGGGAAACTGACTCCCAAATGTTTATTTGGGGGGGGGGGTGTTTTCTATAACATTCAGGATGGCGAGGGAATGGATGATTGACTTCTATCTCCCCCCTCTCCCTTCAGTTATAGTATTATGTGTGGGAATATATGAGATATTATGGATTAAGATATAGGGTATGGACACACATGGGCTATAATAACTCTTAGTTTTACTATACATTTATGTGCAGGCTATACCAACTTAAGGTTATAACACATACTTGCATCTGGTCATAGTGGCTATGACTTCCCATGGGTGTAAATGCATGAGTTGTGATGGATTTAAGTATAACACAGGAAACATAGGTTTTAGTGAATTATAAAAATCTACTAGAGGATCTGAACAATTAAGAAACATGCATTAATATTTAATTGAAATAAAAATGAACATACGCGATTACAATTGAAAACAACCAAAAATAAACAAGAAAAAGAAAGTGAATGAGAGGTCTATATTGTTGAAACAATATCAAGTAAAGTACCCACAGGCCCTTGAAAAGGATATAATCATTACAAACCTCCTACTTAAGTTCTGAAATGCCAACTCCTTTCAAGGTGATAATGAGTATCTTTTTATAGCCAAACGGAGTGGACTGTTTGCATTCCAAAATATCCCATTAAGTTGTCTCACTAATATTTATATTCATAAAAATGAATATAGAGAAATATTATTCTTAAAATTTTTATATATTTATTCATACAATCTACCCTCAAAATTTTTCGGCCATTGGAGTTTTGGATCCAAAGTTATGCCTATTTGAATAAATAATTTTTTGTTTTCCATTTTAATCAACACTTTTTAGAAGGCCAAAATGTGAGTGGGTTTTAGAATAGGAATATTCCCTAAAATATGAACTATTTCTTATAAAAATATGGGATAACATATATTTTCTTTCACACTACAAAATATCTACTCAAATTGAAGTCTAGATCAGGAGAAAATTCAATAATTGTGTGCTACTTTTAAATTCCAGAAAAAATAGTGGGATGGAATTAAAAGCATATGTAGGGACCTAAAATTTTTATCCATGATTATTTTGGTTCATCATGAACATATTATGGAGTTTCATAAAATTTGGGCTTCTAGATTGAGCCTAGAAATTTGATCATCATGGATGGTGTAGTTTCTTCACAAATTCTTTGGGTCTTCTTATGTGAAACATACGACCCTTCAAATGGCTAAATGGGACAAAAGTCTAGTCTAATGATTTGTAGGAAATTGAATAAGGAACCCTAAAAAACAACAATAATACAATTTGGATAATTATGGTTGGATTTATTATTAAAATAGTAAACTGATTTGATTGGATTAATTCAAATAATTCTCAAAAATTATATTTAGTATTAAAACATGGGCATTTCACACTAATTACGAATTTTTACTTGAAAATTACTAAAGGGAGTATAAAAAAAGTTATGAATAAATAAATTACATCAAATACCACACACTTAGTTTTGTGCATGTACTCATGTGCAATAAATATAAAAAACACAACAAAATCATTTTCACTCACCAACAAATATTAAAATTTTGTTTTCCCCAATCAGGGGAGGTTTAGACCATTTCACTCATCCATATTGAATTCCACCAAAAATTGTTACAAAATCAATTTTCCAAATACAATTCATTTTTCATGATAAAATTTAGTAATTGAAAATGTGGGAACTCAAAACTTACTCCTCTCAAGATGATAAAAATTTATTTCTAGAGGTTCACTCATTAACCAAAAAAAGTGAAAATATTAGATTTTGAAAGATCTCCCAACTTCCATTACCTATCCTAATATGCACAATAATCAAGAGGTATTTTTTAGGGGGTTTTCAGTGGCTATGGGATGGTAGGAATATAGTGTCCAATAGTGTAAAAGAGAGGTAAAACACCAACATGAGTAAAATAATGCACATTTTTTTGAAATGAAAAATGGAATGAAATGGAAACAAATATTTAAAAGGGAATTATTGTGTGAAGTACGAAAAAATAGGAAGAAAATTTGAAATATTTACAAAACACAAAACTTCTCCCAATAACATAAGTGTTCTTTTCTTCTTATTCTTTTTTTTTCATTTTTTCAAAAGTTGAACTTGAAATGGATATCACACTCATCTTAAAACACATGTTTGATCTCCTTAAGAAACTAATTTTAATATTTACAACAAGACCAAAGGTTAAGGAAGAGTGGTTTTTGACCCGCTCAAGATACAACCCATTCTTTTTTTGTTTTTTTTTTGTTTTTTTTTCATATAATTTTTTTGAACACTTTTCAATAAAATTTATACAAGATGTCATAAACATATATACATTACCAAAAATAAATGAATGGAACTCACTAAATGAAAACCTATCCCTCATACTTAAATGGATTCTTTCCCTCAAGCATATGACATGTTTCTCGGAGTAGATACTCAAGAGGGGGGTGAATTGAGTTCCAATTAAAATTTCTATTTAAAATATTTCTATTAAAATCCCCCAATTTAAATAACAAGATAAACTATAGTGAATTTGTAATACAATAAAGGGCCAGTTAGGTTCTCAAGTGATTGATTAGTTCTCAGTTAATCGAATATGAAGATTAAATTATCTTTTGAAACTAACCTACTGGTTTACAATAAATACAAACACTTTCTAGTTTAACTATCAGAGTAACTTTAAAATAGATTTATATTTAAAGTACTTAGCAGTAGACAAACAAAATAAAGTAATTGAATATTAGCACAACAATGTAAACAAGAGGTTCAGTCTCAAGTAGAGACTTAATCCTCTCCACTTTGTGATCACCTGCCACCAATCTTTTTATATAAATAAACTTTTGATCCACACCCTGGATTGGGGTTTACAACAGCACACCAGGTTGTCCAGGTCACACTTGACCTCTACCACAATCATTCATGGGAAACAAAAGAAATAAGATATTGATTATGAGGATAGTTTGATATCCTCCAGTTATTCTCAGGATACGATGTGTGTTATACAAATAAATATTCACAATGCTCAAATAGAAAATACAAAACACAATAGAGTTAAGTATGAGAATAGAGTTAAGAATGCTCTATGTGTTGTGAACTAAATATCTAGATTTAATGAATGTGAAGAATGTGGTATTTGAGTCTTCTGCTCAAAGTTGTCTTCAAAACAGAGTATCATAGTTTCTGTACTCTAGCTTCAGGGAGTGAAAAAGGTTCATCTCATTGATGTCTTGATGTATATTGAGCCTTTGTGGTGAAGATATCTTGTCACAGTCTTCTTGTAATTTCAAGTGCTTAGTTATTCTCCTTTCGTATTGGCACAATATGTGTATCAGTGTGTACTGCTACTATCATCATCGTCTCTTTAACGTAAAAGATGAGGTACTTTTATACTTTATGATTCTCTACGCATAAGGATCTTCACATGTGCATGTACCTCGTACTTGTCTATAGATTGTCCTACATACAACATTAAATAATGTCAGAAACATTAATTTTTCTACATATGACCATTATAAATAAATTTGAATTAATAAAATGAAAACAATTATTTATATCAATGGGTGAGTAATCTTCGATATTTTATCTTTGGTTTGATAACTTTGGTCTGTTATCTTTGGTGTGTCATCTTCAGTGTGTCGAATTCAGTCTGTCATACTTTGGTTTTGGTGTGTTATCTTTGGTTTCGGTGTGTCATATTCGGTTTCGGTGTGTCAACTTCGGTTTCAGTGTGTCAAATTCGGTGAGTCATCCTTCGATATGTCAAACTTTGGTGTGTCATACTTCAGTTTGATAACATTGGTCTGTCATACTTCGGTTTGTCAAACTTTGGTGTGTCATACTTTGGTCTGATAACATCGGTTTTTTGTACTTCAGTTTGTCGAACTTTGGTTTGTCGAACTTCAGTGTGTCATACTTCGGTTTGATAACATCGGTTTGTCAAACTTCAGTGAGTCAGACTTCAGTCTGTCATTCTTCGGTTTGTCATGATTCGATTTCGGTGTGTCATCTTTCGGTCTTAGGGAATCCAAGGAATCCAAGAAACTACAAGATGAATTGTTAACCACAGTATATGTAAAAATACACTTGTTAACATGTTGATTCATGACTTATAAGCAATTGACTTATTAAATTATATGTTGCTGCATCGCAAAATTGATTCACATAGAAATATTAAATTTGGCATGAAAGATATAAATATGTATATTGACATTATTTGTGATTATGAAAAATACATTTTCATGAAGGGTCCAACAATCTCCCCATTTTTGATAATAACAAATTATGGAATATATGAAACTATATAGAATAAATATGGCTGAATATACTTGTCCAATATAACTAAAATTTGACATTACTGGAATTAATTTAAAACAAATCCCACCTCACTAGATGGATTGAGGAGAGGGTATGCCACCCTTGTTTTCTCATCATCCTTACTTCCTCCCCCTTTCTCATATTCCATCTTGACTTTCTCCCCATTTTTTGATTAACAAAAAAAGAGAAAAGCAGAAAGGAAAAAAATAAGATAAAAGAAAGACATGACAAGAATTTTAATTCAAAATCAAAAGAGTACAAGACAACCAAAAAGAGAAAATCCCTATCAAAAAGAAACAATCCATCACTATTAAGGTTGTGGATGCAGAGGATATTTTACTTTGTATGAGGGATCCAAAGGAGTAGAAGAAGGTTTGGTAGTGGCATAGGATGGAGTTGATCTTATTACAACACCGGGCAGAGCAAGACCTGTGAGAACAATAGCTGCAAGGGTAGGCCTTCTCTCTGACAGAACATGACTTGGAGACTACTCAGTAATGATAGGTCGAATCTGTGTAAGATCTTGAGAGACAGTCATTGGAGAAGAAGGCCGAGAGGCAGTACCAATTGAAGTAGCTGGAGGGACCACAATAGCCTCAGCCTGAACATGTAGACAGGGTTTGAGCAGTTTGATAAAGTCATTGATGAATTCTCCTCCATATTGCATTGCCTTTTAATAGTCATCCTCATTCTCCATAAACGTACTCAATAAAGGTGTAAACTATTTAAACTTGAGAACTTGTTTTTGAAAGCTTCTGTGACTGGGGGAATTCGAAGATTTTCTTCCAGAAACTTGAAACTGTTGATGAGGTCACACTTTGTATATATCTTAGTGAAATACTTATCCACTTTTTCCCAAATTTCCTTCTGAGCCGCAGAGGCTTCATTTGTGCATTGTCTGACCATATTGTAAACAAGATCTGTATTCCGATGTACATTTTCAAGGGTTTCTTTATCGAAAGCAATATGGAGTTTCTGAATCTCCCCTCTCATTACAGTCTTGAGAGACTCTAAATCAACAACAACACTTCTTCCACTCCTGGAACTAGATGGGCGAGTCAACATTTTTCCAAGTTCTTCTTTCAAATTTTTCAAATCAACATTGAGTAGATGGGTTACCAAGTTCCTAAGAACTTCCAGAACACCACTAAAGGAGGTCTTGAAGTCAGAGGTTAAGGAATTTAGCTCATTTCTCATCTTTATCACTTCTTCTATCAGCAAAGTGTTGTGTCTAATAATAGTTTCTACTGTAGTAATAAGATTCAGTTGAATCTCCTGAATCATAATTCTTTCATTTTTTGCTACATTAGAATCTGAGATGTTTATTGAGGTGGAGGCTTCATTTTTGGATCCCACTGAAGCTAGCACAGACTCACATATGTCATTCTTAAACTTTTCCAAATCAACCTTAGTGACATAGTCACTAAGCACTGACTGAGCAACTGGATCTACTGCGGGAGATGCGACCGTTGGAACTAAAGAAGAAGGCTTTGGGTCAGCATGGACTTGAGGAACAAGAGGAGGAGGTACCATTTCCTCATCTAAGTCATATTCTAAACCTAAAAGAATATATCCTGGATTACTATTCCATTCTCTAGAACAGGTCCAATCTCTTGGCTCAATGGTATCAATTCTTACCCTTCTTCCGTGAGGTTCAAGAATAACATAAATATCACCAATTTCTTCATCCTAATCTCTAACCATAATACCTTGTCTGGGGATAGGAACCAACTGAACTTCAGGTTCTGCCTGAGCTCCAGCTTCTTCAGCTTCATCAGGTACTTCCTCAGCTTGAGGCAGTAGAACTACATCTTCTTCTTCCTGGCCAGTATCCATAATATCATTCAATTCCTGAATGATCTCTTTATTTTTAGTAATGGGATGGAGTGGTCTGTCCTCATGTCAAACATCTCTATGATCATCATCCTGTTGATCAGCAGGCTCTATTCTATCACCGACTCCATGAACAGATTCCTCACTGGATCTTTCAACCACTTGTTGTCCCACTTTTAGAGAGTCACTCACATGCTCAACACTTCCTCCATAATCACCATTATCATCATTATCATCATTATCATCATTATCATCATCATCATCAGATTCCTCATTTGATTTTATAACATAACCTTCAACTCCAGTAACTTCGGTTTATTCCTCTTCTTTATCACCTAGAATAGTTTCTCTTGAAGGCAGTTCCATAGGTGCACTAGCAGGTCCAAAATTTATATTCTTGTGACTTTCATCAATATCAGAATCACTCCTATCATCAAAAGGACATCCTTATTCCCTAGGAACTTAAACCTCAGCTTCCTCATTATAATAGATAGTAATTTCTCCAAGTTTGAGACCAGGATCAACTTGGTCCTTTGGTCTAGAAGGATGGTCAAACAGATTGAATTACTCATATAGTATTTCTTTATATCCTACCCAACATCTCTTACATGGGTTCCAGAAGATATTCATCCTTTTACAAATGTCTTTTTGAAGACAAAAACAACTACAGGCAGTTATCATTTCATCTCCATCTTCTACACAATCTAATTTATTCAACATGGAAGAAATCATTCTCGGATAGTATAACCAGGTTACCTTCTTAGATGGCTTAATCAACTAAAAAATATGTACCATGATATATCTTCATAGATTCACCTTTATTCCATGTTTCAACAAAAATATCAAGAACACATCTTAATATTTCACCGTAGAGAAATCCCCCTTCCTAGGGTAGATTTGATGTTGAATTAACTTAAAAAGCAATCTTACTTCTCCTTCAAATTCATTTGATACAGTTCTTCTGGATTCTTCATTTCCAGTAAGCTCCTTCAGAGCATCTTCATATGAAAACAAATTTGATGAAGGTGGAATGTTACCAGGATAGTCAGCATAGACACCTTCATGAGGTACCTCTAGGAATTCAGCCCATTCCTTCGAAGAGAAGGCCACTTCCTTTCCTTTAACTATAGACTTCATCTTTTCTGCCTCGTCTTCATCCAGTGATATACTTAAATGCTGATAGAACTTGTGCACAAGTTGGGGATAATAGAGTCTTTCATTGTTGATAAACCAACTGAGCCATACTTGTGATTCCAGTACCTTTAGCAGAAAAGATTTGCTTGACAAAATCCACTCAGCAGACACTTCCTTTTCAACTGTAACAACCCTACTTTCTAAACTTGGTTTCCCAGACCCACTGGTTTCACCCTTCTATCACATAGAAGGAGGAGATTTACGAGGCTCTTCCATTGTGCACTTAGTCCTTGCCATGGAAAAGCCACAGATTCTAACTATGTTGAGAGGTTGAGAGAGAGTGACTAAATTTAGGAGGCTTTACGGCTATGAAGAAGGTGAAAGGTTAGGATGGATTGCACTTAATATATCATTTAGGGATTGTAAATCGGAAAACATAAAATTTAAATGCAGTAAGTCGAAAGAAATGAAACAGTGTCGTTTCACTTAAGACAAACAGAATTTAAAAAACAACTCTTAAGTGTATCGGTGTCACAAAATCAGTTTTAAGAAGACCGGTCTCACAAAAATCAATTTTATAAAAACTAGTTTCATAAAAATCGGTTTCATAAAGATCGGTTTCATAAAGACCGGTTTCATAAAAATCGATTTCATAAAAATCGATTTTATAAAAATCGGTTTTACAAAGATCGGTTTTACAAATTTATCATTCCTAGTTCATGTCTGATGTAATTCATTCTTTCAGAATTTAAGGGTTTAGTGAATATATCAGCAAGCTGATATCCACTTCCAATAAACTCAAGAGTTATATCACCTTTTTGATAATGATCTCTCAAAAAGTGATGTATTACATCAATATGATTTGTTCTAGAATGAGATATTGGATTTTTAGAAATGTTAATAGCACTTGTGGTGTCACAGTTAATGGAGACATGTTTGAATTTATATCCATAATCTAGTAAAGCGTGTTTCATCCACAAAATTTGTGCACAAAAACTACCAGCAGCAATGTATTTTTCCTCGAAAATAGATAATGTAACAGAATTTTTCTTTTTACTGCACCATGATACTAGTGACTTGCCTAACATGTGACATGTCCTAGAGGTGATTTTTCTATCTAGATTACAATCAGCAAAGTCAGCATCTGAATAGCTTATTAAATCAAATGGTTGTCCTCTTGGATAAAATATTCCTAAGTTGAGAGTATATTTGAGATATTTGAAAATCATTTTAACATCATTTAAATGAGACTCTTTGGGATTATCTTGAAAGTGAGCACACATGCATACACTAAACATAATATCAGGCCTGCTAGCACTAAGGTAGAGCAGACTCCTTATCATGCCTTGGTAGTTGGTTTGATCCACTGATTCTCCAGCTTCATCAGCATCCAACTTACAAGTGGTACTCATAGGTGTATCACTACCTTTACTACCATCCAAACCAAAATGTTTTAAAAGGTATTTAGTATATTTACTTTGATTTAAAATAATACCATCTTTATTTTGAAAGATTTGAAATCCAAGGAAAAATTTAAGTTCTCCCATTAAACTCATTTCAAATTCATTTTTCATTATTTTTGAAAAATCAGTACATAAAGAATTTTTAGAAGATCCAAAAATTATATCATCTACATAAATTTGTACTATAAAAATATCTTTGGAAATCATTTTAATAAACAAAGTAGGATATGCTATTCCTTTAGTAAAACCTTTTGAAATAAGAAAGGAGCTAAGTCTATCATACCAATATTTTAGAGCTTGTTTTAGACCATATAAAGATTTAGAAAGTTTAAAAACATGATTTGAAAAATGGGGATTTGTAAATCCAGGGGGTTGTTCAACAAATACATCCTCAACTATATACCCATTTAGAAAATCACTTTTGACATCCATTTAATAAAGTTTGAAATTCAGATGAGCTGCATAAGCAAGTTGTAACGCCCCGACCCCAGCTACCCAGAGTCGGTGCATTACTTCGTAACATTGGCATGATCACAAGAAAGATCAAATCCCGAAAGACCGATTAGTTTAGTATCCTTGGAAACACTAGATATATTCATAAGTTTTACATTACATCATAAAATGAAAAACTACTACAACAACATAATGTTTCCACAATCCACACTATTAACCCCTCATAAAATCCCTGCAGTTCATTCATAACTTACTTCTTCACATCCTGGGAAAAATAAAACATAGAAAAGGGGTGAGCTCAAATGCCCAGTAAGGATAACAATATAGCGGAAACTTTCATAAATAAGAATAAACATAAAGGAAATGTATAACTAAACCAAAAGCCTTTTAAATATGAACTTTCAACATGGTATGACATAAATAAAATGAAATAATGCCATTTACTTATTCACATTGATATTCTACTAATCGAATAATCACATGCAAAAATCAATAACCACTTTCATAATGTTGGAATGCATAATGCCAGAATATCATAACCACATAGCCAAGGCCTCGTGCCAAGACTACAAATAAGATTTTGTCAAGGCCTTGTGCCAAGACACTAGTTTGTCTCATGAGACCTACCGATGCATCGAGGAGCTATAGCGGGCTCCACCCGTCACATATTAAGTCCAATGCATTCCCATATGAAAAGGTTTAAACATAACATAAACATTCATATTAAAACTAGCATATGAAATGTCAATACTTTCACCATAAACTATGAATGGTATAAAAATAGCACATCCACAGTCAAACATATCACAAAACCTTCAATACAATATAGAAGTTTTGTATCATAATAAATCAACTTCAAATAATCTTAAAATCCATCAAAGGATGTTGACATAGATGAAATCAAAATTCTTTTTAAAGAAATATCTATTTTTATTTTGAAATCATTTAAGATCCATATAAAATAACACATTTTCTTTGAAAATATTCTTATAAGCTTGTAAGGGAAGTTTTGAAGATTTTATAATGGTGGAAATTAGCCGCACCCGCCGTATAAGTTAAAAAAAAACGTTCTTACCTTAATTCTGTCGAAAAGGTTAAAAATGACCTTGTTTTGAAAACGACGGAAAGATTCCTTTATAAACCTCTTATAAAAAGTCAAACAAGGGTATAAATGACTTTAACCCATATTCTTGTAAATAATAAAAATGTTTTGAAATACATTTTTAAGAAACATGGATGTGGATGATAAAGAGATCCCAGTAGATTATTACAAATAAACAACCTCGGATAATGAAGAGATTGTGAAATAACCCTTACCTTGTACTTTTCCTTGGTTGGGGTAGGTTAACCTCCTGTATAATGGTGAAATAATTTTTATTAAATTATACAAGAATCATATATATTAATATGATATCATATATGATCTTTTAACATTGATTTGTTAATAATATCTTAGAATTATCGTCGTTTCGGGTGTTAACTTACTTGTTTTATTTTATATGTTTTGTTACATAAGCCATGGTTGTTGTATCTTATTAATATCCAGAATGATATCTAGTCCTTAAACATCATTTTTAAATCATAAAATGATAATTATACTTGAATGGATACGATGGAGAATGAATCTCATCGCGTTCGTGGAGACGGTAGTCCGTGCGTACGCACGAGCGACAATATCATTCTTTTGATATTAAAATAATATATAAATGAATGGTATATCATATATACAGAATCATTAACATGTTATATTTATTATTTACATGAGTTACACATCATTATTATACCCATCCAAATAATATTATATTGAATAACAATTACACCACGACGTGGAGACGGTAAGCCGTACGTACGCACGTATGGTGACATGTTATTCAAAGGGTGGATAGAATACTGAATATGGTTGTACCATACTTATAATAACATCACAGTATATGTGAGATACTGGAGTTATTATTTTATAATGGTAAGAACAAAGGAAGAAGAAGTGGAAGAAGAAATGAACTTAGAAAAGGGTGGTGAAATCATTACCTCTTCTTCGGGTTCTTCCTTTTGATTTGATCAAAAGGGCTCCTTAGGTTGGCTTTATGATCAAACTAAGGCCTCTAGGTTGTAGTGAGGGATGTTGGGAGAGTATTTGGGCAGAGTTTGGACGAACCAAAAGGCTTTGAAGGTGTGAAGAAATGAGAAGGAGGAGTGCCCTTTTATAAGAGGGGTGAGGGGCACCTTTGGAAAAGCTAGAAATATTAATTTATAATAAATTCATATTCGGTTTATAATGGCTCCAAAGTTGATTATTCAAAGTTTAAGGTGGGGATAGGTCGAAAACCACTCAACCAATAGAATTTAGACAGGTTTGGGTACTTATATTAACCTTATCTTTAAGTATTAACTCTAAGTTAATTAGTTTCACTTTTACAATGTCTCTTTGTATTTTTATATAATATGGTTAATAAACTTACTATATACATCCAAGCGACCCCCAAGTGGTCCATTAATGATTAAAATATTATAATATAAGTCTCTTGGCCGAACCTTAGATTTTTAGGAATTTAATATCAATTAATAATATAATATTTGTTTTAAGAACTCTTTTATGTCAATTTTGACACTATTCAATAGTTGATTTTTGTGAAACTCATAACAGATTGATTAATTCGAAAAAATTCCATTAAATCAATCCTAATATATCATATTAGCCTATAAAATTAGTTTAATTCATTAAAAGTTTCATATTATATTTATTTGGGTATTTATAATATCAATTATTTTAATTTTTCACTATTATAGTAATTACTGCATCATCATTGTGTCATAAATAAAATAAATTATTTAATGTCTAAAAATTATAAATAAAATATCATTATGTAGGAAATCTTTTTAGCTTTCTAATGAATATTTATAATCTAAAATCCAACATATATAACCCTATGTAAAAATTGTTGTTCTAAAAGATATATGCTTGTGTCATTTTTGTATTCATTTTAACTAAATTAAAATAAAGTGTCATTATCACTTACAAGTGGATCCATTGGGTCCCAAAATAGACCCAAAGATTCCCATGGTCGACCATGTATCAACCAATAGGGTTAAGACACGTTTTAGGGTAATTTAGTATTATTATAATATTATTTTTTTTAACCCTTATTTACCGGATTTACCCTTAACCATGGTAAATAAAATATTTACCGCAGTAATTATTCAAAATGTCTAAAAATAAAAGTTACCTATTTACACAATTTGGACATCCTGATTCCAAATATGGAATCCATTTTTCTAAATTCAAAACACAGAAGTGGCAGAAATTAATTTAAAATTAATTCCCGCTGTCAAAACAAAAAGCGTGTTTTTAAGAGATAATAACTATCAAAAGATTGACACTTGTTTATGTTCAGTTTAATTGTAAAATTATGTCCAATGACCAACATTATATTAAATGGTAAAAATATATTCTAAATATACTTTAAAACCACTCAAATTCACAATTTATCACTATTAATTATTTTGATTAAAAAAGTTGTTTTTAATTAAAATTTAGTAATTTTCACTATTCATCAAAATATGAAAGTTATCCGAAAAGTACAAAAATTTCACCTTAGGCTAAATTCGATATTCCGAATCCAAAAATGAAGTCCATTTTGAAATATAAAATATATATAATTTCAAAAAGTAGGTATTACTATTCATAACGGCTAGTTTGATTGGTTGTGGTGTGTTAAAATCTCGAAGTTGCGTACAATGCACGTCATTGCATTATTCGAAAGGAAACATACCGAGGAAGCTTGGGGTGTTACATTCTCCCCTCCTTCAATAAATTGCGTCCTCGCAATTTTTAAAATTTTGCTTGGGAATATAATGGAAAGTCCCACATCGGAAAAAGAGTCAATAAAACTATCACTTTAAAAGAAAGAAAGAGAGGTATAAGGGTCATCCAAGATAACCCATACTTGGATTCCATGTAAGAAAACATGGATATGGATGATAAACTAAGTGTCAAGTTCTGATGGAGAGGGATAGAAATCATGATCAGGAGAAAGTTAACAATGAGAAAACCACAAACTTGTGTTGGGACAAACGACCATTAGTCTTCTAGTAGGAAAGTAAACGGACACCATTTTTTTTAAGTTACATTACATAAGGAAGAGGAATTCATTTATGATATTGACTAAGAACATTATGAGATATACTTACATTTTAAGTATATTTTCATTCTTTAATAAATTTCCACCACTAACTCATTTTTTTTAAACGATGAGTATTCAAGAAGACTTGGTCACACTGGAAGAGATAGAATAAACTTCTATAGAATCACATGATCCATGAAGGATAAACCATATATTTACATTGTCTTTGAAGATTAATCAAAACCAAAATGGTCAGTGAATGATCTAATGATCCCCCAAAAGGATATTCATTGAGATAAATATGCACTAATCTTAATTTCTAAAATTAAACCAACAATACCCCAAAGTTAAATAGATACCATTCAATAACCAATTGTCCTTTAATCCTTTAATATAATCCAAACTAATATTGAAACCCAAAACATAGAAGAATTTGATTAGGTAGTCTCCCATGTTAAATTGTATCTCCAAATGACATCAGATACTCTTAAAGTCACATACTCAAAGGTAATTAAACTAATCACATATTCTCTATTATAGTTTAATCATTTCCATAAATAACCCAAATCACTATAAATCCACAATAAAAACGTAGATAAAAATCTATCATTACTCCACAAATGAAACCCCATAGTATTCTATTTTCCTTGGGCATATAGTGTTCCCAACAAAGCGAACATCTTCCAAAATAACATTTATCACTTAATCACCAAATCATTTTCCTATACCAAGGGTATTCTTTTGATATGAAATAAGAACCCAAATCAACTTATTATTGATCAATAAAATCATTTAACTAAAAAAAAGTCACACTAACCAGGGACTTCACGTAGTCCAGTGGTAGGCGATAAATCCCAATCGCACTTTGGTTGTGGGTTCGATTCCCATAGCTTTGTCCGACGCGACGGGTTGTCACACGGTCTACGTGTTGTCCTTTTTCAAAAACTATATTTTATAATATTGCCAAAATGAGATAAATTCCTCAAAATACTATATCATAAATTTACCCACAAATGTTATATCATACCTTGAATCTTCATCCCAAATTAGAATAACTTATAATTCTCTCAAACCCCAATGATCATATAAATCCAAATGGTTATTTATACCCATATCCACAAGAGAAGAGACAATTCTTCCTCAAATATCATTCTCACATGGAAAACTGCGGGGTTACAAATACAAGAGAAAATTATTCCATAGTAAACCCATCAACAAGGAGTGCTAATACATTTTAAACATTTCTCCAACCATTTATTCCCACATAGCTTCTTCTTTGACCAAAAAAATATCCTATAGAATAGGACATTCACTCGGGTAATGGCCAGGTCCCCTACATTTACGGCAAATGACTGTAAATGGACTCTTGGGACCATTTTTATCTTCTTCCATAGTAATCTTCATTTTTCTTCGGCAATTGTTTACTTTATGTCCTTCCTTCCCGCACATAAAACATTTCGTTGTCCCATTGAGACACTTTCCTGGGTGTCTCTTTCCACATTTCCTGCATGATGAAAATTGAGGGTTCTTTTCTCCATGGTCTCCATTGCTGGAGCTCTTATCATTTATCACCTTTCTCTTCCTTGTTGAGTCTGGGAGTTGGTTAATATATATATGTTGTTGATCATATTTTTGGAAAACTGATTTGGCATAAAGACGATATCTTTTACGCCTATCAACATTCCATTTTGTTGCTCATTGCCACCACCGTTCCCATCTTGTACATCATTCTCAAAGTCACTATGACTTCCTTGGAATCCAGCCATTGACTAAAACCATAAAGCATTGTGTGAGTAATAGTAGTCGTAAAATCATTTAGAGATTAAAATGTCACCATATTCTCAATTTGAAACATATTAGGATTAACCAAGGTCATTTACTCTCATCTTATATATATATTACTTAAATTGGTTTGTAAAGAAAATGTAAATTATCCTAAGCATATCCCCCGGGAGTGTCGTAACCAAGAGTGCAGCAAGGCCCGTTGTCGTGCACCAGTTCCCGTTCGAGTCTAGCTCAAAGCGGTGTTTTCGGGTTTTAACCCTAGGTACATCTGTGCCAGAGCCGCCTCTACCTGCTCGTATCCAGACAGGGATGTATTGCTCGGAAAACTCACAAAATCTCTACAATACCAAAATTCTAGGAAGTTCTTTTATACTAATCCTCAAAGTTCATCTTAGGTCTACGTGCTCTAATCAGAGTTTATCTAAATCTAGCTACCAAGGTTTGTACTAAACTTCCTCTGATACCAACTGTAACGCCCCGACCCTAATTACCTAGAGTCGGTGCATTATTACATAACATTGGCATGATCATGAGAAAGATCAAGTCTCGAAAGACCGATTAGTTTAGTAGCCTTGGAATAACTAGATACATTCATAAATTTTTTTACATTACATCATAAAAAAAAACATCTTGTCTTCATATCCCCTCATACTATCCCTGCAGGTCATTCATAAATTACTTCTTCATAATCCTGGGAAAAATAAAACATTGAAAGGGGTGAGCTCAGATGCTCAGTAAGGATAACATTATAGCAGAAGCTTTCATAATTAAGCATAAACACTTAAGGCAATTTATAACTAAAACAAAAGCCTTTTAAATTTAAACTTCAGCATAAAATGGCAAAGGTAAAATGAAATAATGCCATTTACTTACTCACATGGATATTCTACTAGTCGAATGATCACATGCAATATCAATAACCACTTTCATAATGATGGAATGCATAATGCCAGACTATCATAACCACATAGCCAAGGCCTCGTGCCAAGACTACAAATAAGATTTTGCCAAGGCCTTGTGCCAAGACACTAGTTTGTCTCATGAGACCTACCGATGCATCGAGGAGCTATAGCGGGCTCCACCCGTCACTTATTAAGTCCAATGCATTCCTCATATGAATAGTTTTAAGCATAAAATAAACATTCGTATTGAAACTAGCATACGGAATGTCAATACTTATACCACTCAAGGTTTGTGGTAAAAGTATTGACATTTCGTATGCTAGTTTCAATACGAATGTTTATTTTATGCTTAAAACTATTCATATGAGGAATGCATTGGACTTAATAAGTGACGGGTGGAGCCCGCTATAGCTCCTCGATGCATCGGTAGGTCTCATGAGACAAACTAGTGTCTTGGCACAAGGCCTTGGCAAAATCTTATTTGTAGTCTTGGCACGAGGCCTTGGCTATGTGGTTATGATAGTCTGTCATTATGCATTCCATCATTATGAAAGTGGTTATTGATATTGCATGTGATCATTCGACTAGTAGAATATCCATGTGAGTAAGTAAATGGCATTATTTCATTTTACCTTTGCCATTTTATGCTGAAGTTTAAATTTAAAAGGCTTTTGTTTTAGTTATAAATTGCCTTAAGTGTTTATGCTTAATTATGAAAGCTTCTGCTATAATGTTATCCTTACTGAGCATCTGAGCTCACCCCTTTCAATGTTTTATTTTTCCCAGGATTATGAAGAAGTAATTTATGAATGACCTGCAGGGATAGTATGAGGGGATATGAAGACAAGATGTTTTTTTTTATGATGTAATGTAAAAAAATTTATGAATGTATCTAGTTATTCCAAGGCTACTAAACTAATCGGTCTTTCGAGACTTGATCTTTCTCATGATCATGCCAATGTTATGTAATAATGCACCGACTCTAGGTAATTAGGGTCGGGGCGTTACACAAGTAGTATCCTAATGGCCTCTAACCTAGCCAGAGGTACAAAGGTCTCCTCATAATCTATTCATTCCTCTTAACTATATCCTTGTGTAACTAACCTAGCTTTGTTTCTAACTATATTTCTAGATTCATCAACTTTGTTTCTAAAAACCCATTTAGTGCCTATGGTCAAGGTGTCTTTAGGTCTTTCAACTAGTTCCCAGACTTTGTTTCTTTCAAATTGATTTAATTCTTCTTGCATAGCCATCACCCAAAATTCATCATTGATAGCATAATTAATATTTTTGGGTTCAATCTGTGAAATAAAAGCTTGATGTTCAACCTGGTTTCTTAGAGAAGCTCTAGTTCATGTCCCTCGATTTAAATCACCCACTACAACATCTAAAGGATAATTCTTGAGAGTTCAAATACCTCTAGAAAGAATTAAACTAGACTCCTCATGATTTTCTATTGATCTAGACTCAACAGGTGCAGATTCTAGAAGATTCCCAGAACTGGTCACTTTTATAGGGGATTCACTGTCATTATCATTAAGGTTCAGAATTGACATATCTTCCTCAAGATATTCAAGAGAGGTTTTGGGTTCATGTGGATTAGTCTCATCAAATTTGACATGAACCGACTCTTCCACACATTTGGTATTCTTATTGAATACTCTACAGGCTTTACTAGTTGTAGAGTAACCTAGGAAAATTCCTTAATCACTCTTGGAGATAAATTTGTCAAGATTATCTTTAGTTTTAAGGATAAAGACTTTGCAACCCAAAAATCTGAAGTAGCTAACCCTAGGCTTCCTATTGTTCCAAATTTCATAAGGGGTCTTCTTAAGAACAGGTCTAATCAAGACTCTGTTAATGGTATAAAAAGTTGTATTTATAGTTTCATCCCAAAAATAAATAGGTAAATTATATTCACCAAGCATAGTACTAGATATTTCTTGAAGGGTCCTATTTCTTCTTTCCACGACTCCATTTTGTTGAGGTGTTCTAGGAGCAGAGAAATTGTGACTATATCCATTGTGTTAGCAATAGGATTCAAACTCCTAATTTTCAAACTCACGACCATGATCACTTCTCAAGGTCTTAATTCTAACTCCACTAAGATTTTCTACAAACTTGGAGTATTTGATAAAATAAGAACAAACTTCAATTTTGTGAGATAGAAAGTATACCCAAGTGTACCTAGAAAAATCATCTACAATAACATAAACATAGTGCTTCCCATTTAAACTTGAAACCCTTGATGGTCCAAACAAATCCATGTGAACCAACTTAACCGATTGAGAAGTAGAAACTTCTTTCTTTGGTTTGAAAGAAACTTTGTGTTTCTTTCCCTTTTGATAAGGATTGCACACTTTGTTATGTGGGAATTCCAATTTAGGTAAGTCTCTAACTAAACCTTTCCCAGTCAGTTTCCTAAGAGAGTGCACATTTCAGTGTCCTAATCTTCTGTTCCACATCCAGGATTCCTTATGAAAATCATTTAAGAAAGAAACATTTTTCTTAGCTAAAGAATTTAAGTCAATAACATACACATTCTCATTTCTGAGAGTAGTAAATATTAGATCATTTTTGGAATTAAAGAAATTACATGCATCATTTTAAAATTTGACATTGAAACCATCATCACACAACTGAGAGATGCTAAGTAAATTGCACTTTAATCCATCAACAAAAATTACTTTGGAAATTAATACTATATTAGGGTTACTGATCTGGCCTAAGTTGATGATTTTTCCCTTTGCATTGTCATAAAAAGTTACGTGACCACCATCAACCTTGATTAGGCTCTTGAAGAATGAGTAGTCTCCTATCATATGTATTGAACATCCACTGTCCAAATACCAAAGAGTCTTATAGGAAATCTTTAGGCAACATCCCTACAAAAAAGATTAGACATGTGGTAACTTTGATACCCATATTTTCTTGGGTCCTGAGAGGTTAGGAAGTAATATTTTGGGAACCCAAACTTGTTTAAAAAATTTCCTATAATTAGAAGATATATTTTGATACATAAACACTTTTTTTGGTCCTTTAGAGATTTTTTTTCAAGAAATGGTCCAGTACTTGAACTAATAGTGAATTGTCCAAATTTTGGAATAAATTTAGTTTTAATGACCCTTCTTTGTCCAGGCTGATATCCTAGACCAGTTGTATATTTTGGAGCAATCTGTTGTCCTAGAAACTGAGTCAAGGTATCTCTACTGGTAGTAAAATTTTCAAGACCTTTCTTTAATTGTTCATTTGATAATTTGAGTTCGGAATTTTATTTTAACAGTTGGGAGAGTTTTTCTTTTTCAATATTCAGACTTGACTTATAATTTGCATTTAAAGCATGCTGTCTCTTTAATGATTTATACTTGTTATTGATCTCATTAAAGGAATATTAAAGCATTTCACAATATTCAAATAGTTCATCCTTAATCATATCTTCATCATTATGTAACTCACTCTTATTCTCAGAATAATAGGCATTATGTATAAGAGAGTTAAGTGTTACCTCAGATGTCTCTGTCATGAAACATAAGTTGGCATGATTGTTCTGTTCACTATCAGAGGCATCAGATCCACTGGAGTTGTCTTCTGAAGCACTCCAGGTAGCTTTCATAGCCTTTTTATATCCTTTTCCCTTGTCTTCATATTTCTTCTTGAATTTCATCTTGGGACAGTTTGCCTTCACATGACCTTTTTGTTTTCACTCATAGCATGTTATTTCATTTGAGTTGTCATTCCATTTTCTATATTTCTTCTATTGTCCTTTACCATCATACTTTCCCTTGTAGTTTGAATTCCTAAAGAATTTCTTTTTTTGGTAAAACTTTTTGAACCTTCTAGCAAGATGATCCATCTCCTCATCACTGTCTGAATCTAATTCCTCACTAGTGGAGCTGTCTACAGGAGCTTGAACTTTTTCTTTGTTTTTGCTCTTTTGGGTAGTAGTCTTGAATGCTAATGACTTATTCCTTGGTTACTCATCTAATTATTGATTCACCTTAAGTTCTTCCTCATACATCATAAGTTTTCCAATTAGATCTTTTACTGGTAGCTTGCTCATGTCACAAGATTCTTGGATAGAAACAAAAGTTCCCCTCCATCTGTCAGGTAGGAATCAGAGCAGTCTCATAATCTAGTCCTTACTATCCACTGGTTTTCCAAGTAGACTCATAGTGTTCACTATTTCTTTGAACCTGAGATACATTTCAGAGATAGGTTCACCAGGCTTCATCTTAAAATTATCATATTTAATAGTGTATGTATTTAGTCTCATTTATTTAACATTAGTTGTTCCCTCATGAGAAACAACTAAAGTATCCCAAATTTCATATGAAGTTTTACAAGAATATATTCTATTGAATTCATCATCACCTAGAGAACAGTACAAGGCATTCATTGCTTTATAGTTATTGTTATATGTAGATTTAGTAAACTGAGACCATGTATCTCTAGCAGTAGCAGACAGTATATGCTGCTCTTCAATTGTGTCCCATATTTCAGGTCTCATACTCTCTAGATACATTTTCATTTTTAATTTCCACTAAACATAGTTATTACCATTAAAGAAAGGTGTCCTATTAGTAGCAGCACCCTCAACTCTAGTTTCCATAGTTACTTATAATTTAAAGAACTGAAAATTTAGATATGAATTTTTTTTTAAGATCTTTAAGATACAACTAAAATCATAGTTGAAAATAATTTGAAAAACTTGAAAATAAATAAAACCTCTGATACCAATTGTTGGTCGGAGTGGATACTCAAGAGGGGGGTGAATTGAATTCCAATTAAAATTTCTGTTTAAAAGATTTCTATTAAAATCCTCCAATTTAAATAACAAGCTAAACTGTAGTGAATTTGAAATACAATAATGGGTCAGTTAAGTTCTCAAGAGATTGATTAGTTCTCAGTTAATCTAATATGAATATTAGATTAGATTTTGAAACCAACCTACTGGTTTACAATAAATACAAACACTTGCTAGTTTAACTATCAGAGTAACTTTAAAATAGATTTATATTTAAAGTACTTAGCAGCAGACAAACAAAACAAAGTAATTAAAGATTATCACAACAATGTAAACAAGAGGTTTAGTCTCAAGCAGAGACTTAATCCTCTCCACTTGGTGATGACCTACCACCAATCTATTTATATAAATAAACTTTTGATCCATACCCTGGATCGGGGTTTAAAATAGCACACCAGGCTGTCCAGGTCACACTTGACCTCTACCACATTTATTCGTGGGAAGGAAAAGAAATAAGAGATTGAGTATGAGGATAGTTTGATATCCTCCAGTTATGCTCAGGAGATAGTGCGTGTTATACAAATAAATATTCACACTGCTCAAATAGAAAATACAAAACACAACAGAGTTAAGGATGAGAATATAGTTATGAATGCTCTGTGTGTTGTGAACTAAAGATCTAGACTCAATGAATGTGAAGAATGTGGTATTTGAGTCTTCTAATTAAATTTGTATTCAAAATAGAGTATCGTAGTTTCTGTACTCCATCTTTAGGGAGTGAAAAAGGTTCAGCTCGTTGATGTCTTGATGTATATTGAGCCTTTGTGGTGAAGATAACTTGTCACAGTCTTCTTGTAATTTCAAGCGCTTAGTTCTTCTCCTTTCATATTGGCATAGTTTGTGTATCAGTGTGTACTGCTACTATCATCATCATCTCTTTAACGTAAAAGATGAGGTACTTTTATACTCCACGATTCTCTACGCATAAGGATCTTCGCACATGCATGTACCTCATACTTATCTATGGATTTTCCTACAGACAACATTAAATAATGTCAGAAACATTAATTTGTCTACATATGACTGTTAGAAATAAATTTGAATTAATAAAATTAAAATAGTTATTTATATCAATCGGTGAGTAATCTTCGGTCTTTTATCTTCGGTTTGATAACTTCGGTATGTTATCTTCGGTGTTTCATCTTCGGTGTGTCGACTTCGGTCTATCGTACTTCGGTTTTGGTGTGTCATCTTCAGTTTCGGTGTTTCATCTTCAGTTTTAGTGTGTCAACTTCAGTTTTGGTGTGTCGACTTCGGTGATTCATCCTTCGGCCTGTCGAACTTCGGTGTGTTATACTTTGATCTGATAATATCGGTCTGTCGTACTTCAGTTTGTCGAACTTCGGTTTGTCGAACTTCGTTGTGTCATACTTCGGTCTAATAACATCGGTATGTCGTACTTAGGTTTGTCGAACTTTGGTTTTTCAAACTTCGGTGTGTCATACTTCGGTTTGATAACATCAGTTTGTCAAACTTCGGTGAGTCAGACTTCGGTCTTCCATTCTTCGGTTTGTCGTGCTTCGGTTTCAGTGTGTCATCTTTCGGTCTTAGGGAATCCAAGGAAGCCAAGATATTACAAGATGAATTGTTAATCACAGTATATGTAAAAATACACTTGTAAACATGTTGATTCATGACTTATAATAAATTGACTTATTAAAGTATATGATGCTGTATGACAAAATTGATTCACATAGAAATACTAAATTTGGCATGAAAGATATAAATCTGTATATTGATATTATTTGTGATTATGAAAAATACATTTCCATGAAGGGTCCAACATGACAACACATTGAAAATCAAAGAAATGGTACCCAAAATGAAATCCATTCCCCACACTTAATTTCAATAAATTATGCAATGTAAATCCATGTAGATGTTTGGTGGGATAAGTTATTGGGCTTGTAATGTGGATATCAAATAAAAAGTTTTCATAAGCTCAAAGGGGATTTCAAAAGGAATATCAATGAAAGGGTAATGGGAGGCTATTTAAATATTGTGATTCTCATGAGTTTCAAAAAATTCCTCTATAATATTAATGTATAATAAAGTAGGAAATTTATCTTGAAGGTCTACTAACTCAATATTCACAATTGGGGGTGAAAACACACATTTTAAAAATATCACCATAGGTGGCCTTGAAATGAAAGCTAATATTGTTCCTCACGGTTGGAGAAAATCATTTTCCGAATAAAAAGATTGAACATTAAAAATTTGTTGGTTTTGAAACAAGATTATTTATACTAATTTATAATGAAAATATAAAATTTTTGAGATGAAAACATATCTTTTGACTCCCAAAAATGGTTGTAATTTTTTTAAAAGTGTATGGTGAGTGATTACGACTCTTTTTTTTGTATATTTTTTTTAGTTTTTTTAGTTTCTTATTAAAATACACACTCACAAAAAATAGAAAGAGAAAAAAATGTTTTGATGAAGAAAGTGGTAAAAAAATAGGGAGAGGAAGAAGAAGAAAGAGATAAAGAGAGTAAGAGAGGGATACGAAGAGAGAGAGAGAGAGAGAGTTAAAGGGAAATAGGTGCCCCCTGATTTGGATTTGGAGGGTCACCCTCTCCATCTAGTGGTGGGTATGTGGAAGTTGATGTGGTTCCTGGGGCATGTTTCCTCTTTGGTGATGATTTTGAAAATTACCATTACCCAAAAGAGAATAAAAAACAAAAACAACTATTCATTTAATGAAAAACTAAAAAGAAATTAAAATTTCATAAAATTAAAAAGAAATTTGGGTTTCCTCCCAAGAAGCACTACATTTATTTTTTCTACAATTGGACAATTACTTTGAAATACCCATATTATGAAGGAGGCAACCATATTTTCTTAATTCCAATGTGCTTTTAGAAAAAATACTCATTTTGGATTCCTGGTTGTTCATTGGATAATTTCTTCCCTTCCTTATTGTTGGGATTTCAATTCAATGGGTGTTAAAAGAGAATGAGGGTGTCCTCTATTTGGTCTTCAACTTGAGGTATTATGTAGCCCACCGAGTGTTGGTTTTCTATGCTTATAAGTTCAAGAAGATGTTTCAATTATAATGGTGCATTTATGTAAGGTTCACATAATATGAAATCAAAGTATGATATCCCAATTTTTTTAAACTCATTTTTTTCATTGAATTCCAATGTGAAGTAATGAGGATTAAAGGGGACTTGAGACTCAATAGATTTTTCAATATCCTTTATATCAATGTTGTTTTCCAAAGAATAGTCAATTTCAACCTCATTAGTGATCAATTTATTAATTAGGAAACAAATCTCACAAAATTCACTTCAATTGGGAGAAGATAAGCACATTGGATCGGGGTTTACCTCACATATAATATATTTTTTAGAATCATGGATAGGAAATGACGAATGTTGGATAATCTAATTTGAATCAACAAATGATCATGCTAGTTCATTTTCCTCATTATCATCCAAGTTAGAGTAGTATAGATTAGTGGTGATATGGGATTCCAAATACTTTTCAAGATCTTTTAGATCAATGGATTTTACATTTTAAATGTCAACATAAACTTCTCCATTTATGAATTGGTTAATGAGGATGAAATATTCACAAACTCCTCTATCATTAGAAGATGAAGAACATGATAGATTAGGGTTAAACACACTCTCATAGAGACTTTCAAATGTATGGATAGAGAATACAAAGTGATTATCTAATGGGTATCGTACAGATTGAAAAATATTGAAATTGACTAGTTGGTCCCCAAATTTCATGGATAAGATGCCAAAATTGACATCAATTTTGGTTTTAGATGTCATGAGGAAAGGTCTTCCTAGAATTAGAGGAGATTGGAAAGAAGTTGTGTCACCTTCCTTTTCAAGGACATAGAAATTAGCTGGGAAGATAAGATCATTGAATCAGACATGGACATACTCAATTATTACCTCAGGACTGGTAGTTCTTTGATTAGCTAATTGGATGACAACAACCGTTGGGTGTAATGGAACTATACCAAGGTTTGAGAAGATGGATTTGGGTATGAAATTTATTGAGGTTCCTAGGTCTATGAGTGCATCATCGAAGTTGTAACTCCCTATTTGGCATGGAACAATAAAGGTACTTGGATCTTTTCACTTCATTGGTATATAATTTTGGGTTGAAGCATTATCTACGGTCCTAAGTTTCCTCTTATGGGTGCATAATTCCTTAAGAAACTTGGCATACTTAGAATTTTTTTTGATGGAATCTAAGAGTGGAATGTTCACTTAAAAAATTCAAAACATGTTAAGAATTTTAAAATTAGGTTCAAAGAGTATTTTTGTCTTAGAGATGACTTGAGGAAAATGAAGTGGATTTTTAGAGGAATGGAAGGAGGTGAGGGAGTGGATTCAAGTTCCTTTTTTGGATTTTGTTCTTTTCCTTTTCTAGCTCAACATTTAATGGAAATTTAGAGGATTCATCATGAGTCATAGAGACTTTATTTTTCGATCTAAGTGAAAGTTCACTTACATTACCCTCAGGGTTGGGAAATGGTTGAGCTAGGAGTTGGGAAGAATCTGATTATTTTTGTTGGCTAAGGTGGGATCCAATTTGACCAATTTGGGTCTCAATGTTTTTAAGGATATAATGGGTGAAGGGGGAAAGATCTTCCATAGCGATTTCCTATGGTTTCTTGGAAGAAGAGGCTTGTCCCAAATTGTTATTACATTGATTTTGGTTCTTGGTAAATTGATTGTATTGGGTTGGGAATTGGGAAGGCTTATTAGGATAGTGGAATCCAGGAGGAGAAAGAGGAGGATTTATACTTTGAGGTTGAGAAACAAAAGGATAAGGTTGTTGGAAGTTACCACCACCTTGACCATATTGGAATTGATTTGGATTTTGTGGAGGGAACTGAGGAGGATGAGAAATGAGATTACCATACCTCAAGCCTATATTAAAGGTAAAAGATAGGGGATCAAGTTGGGGTTGGTTGAAGTTTATAATTAATTGACCTAATTGTTGAGGGTTGGAATTCCTCTGAGCATATACTGTATTGAGCTCCATTTGACTAGAAGAATTGTATGGTTCATCTTGAATTTGTGTCCATGTGTTGGTTAGATGAACTAGTGATCTACATATTCCATAGTTTTTTTATAGGTTTAGGTAATATAGATTGTAGAGAAGATGAGGTTGGGGATTTGGAATCTACCTCTAGTTATCTCACAAGACTTGTAAGTTCACTCATCAACTCGGTCATATTATTGGGATCTATGGATTGATTCTCTTGGACTTTTTTGACTTGAGCATGTGCTTGAGTATGGAATTGCTGCATGTTTGTATCCACGTTACTTATGATCTCTTGTGCAATTTCAGTAGTTTTTTAAACAAGAGCATCATCAATTGTGACATCAATGAGTGTTTGATCCATATCCAATAACCCCTCATAGAAGTATTAAATCAAGATTTGTTCATGGATTTGGTGGTGTGGTCAATTTTCCACAAGATTTTTGAGCCTCTCCCAGTACTCATGGATTGATTCATTATGGAATTGATGAATACCACTTATTTTCTTTCAGATAGAAGTAGTATGAGAACCAGGAAAGAATTTATCTAGGAAGAGTCACTTCATGTCATTCCATGTGGTTATGGAACTTTGAGGGAGGTATTAGAGACATGACTTGTCAGAGTTATCTAGGGAGAAGGGGAATAATTAAAGTTTGAATTGTTCTTCATAAACCCCTTGAGGCTTCATGGTAGAGCACACCACTTGGAACTCTTTAAGGTAAAGATGTGGATCCTCACCAACTAGCCCTTGGAAATGAGGAAGAAGATGAATCAAAATTGTTTTGAGTTTGAAATTAGTCTCAATGTTTAGATATTGAATACCAAGGAGTTGGTAATTTATATTAGGAGTAACAAGTTCTTTAAGGGTTTTTCCATAGGAATGGCCATATCTATAACAATTGGATGGTCAATGAATGAGTCTATAGTGATTTGATTATCACCAATGTTCCTTCTAAGATGATGAAGAGTTCATTCGATTTCTGGGTAAAATAAATCTGATGGATTTTTGGAAGGTTATAGGGCATTAAGATATATTTGTAAAGGATGATAAAGATGAGTTTTTCTTTGTGGTTTTTTCTGTTTATGTTTTTTATGACAAGGAGGGTTTTTCTTTGTGTTTTTTAGATATTTTTTGTATTTTTTGTTTTTTTGTTATTTTTTTAAAAAATCAAAAACTAATGACTACTAGTTGCAACATCCCCAGAAACAATACCATTTTAAGTGCAGATGATTGTCACCTATTGACCATTAAAAGGTCTGATGCTATGCTAATGTGTATAGCGGCACTCAGGTCAAATCCTTGGCAATGGTACATATTTTAGAGTCAATTGTTTTTATGTTTTGTCTTTTAAATGTGGGGTTTGTTTGTAGAGTTTAAGTAGGCTGATTAATTGATAGAGTTTGATTCAAAAATTTAACTATTATTGGGGTGAGTTAATAATTAGGTATTTAATAGTGCTATATCCTTGAGCTTTGAAAAACTTTTCATTAAATTAATATCCATTTCATGAGGTGATTTCAATCGGAACTCCCAATTGTTTTTGATTTAATCCAATCAATAACTAGGGTTTTAATCATTATCAAATCTCATTAATGAAAGGTTCAATATTTCATGAACCCATGTGTATTTTTGGTTCCAATAATTCAAATAATGTTTAAATGAGTGAAAGCTCTCAATAACTTAACATCCATAAATTATGAATCACCAAAATGGGAGATTTACTCATCCATTTGGGTGGTTAATAATTTGTTTTGAATTTTTATGGCGATGGGTTGAAAATATAATAAAAAGGGTGGGATAAGAAAAGAGCGGTGTTCCAAACACACACATGGAATGCGAAGAGAGGTAAAAACAGAATTTCCATTGAACAAGAAAGCAAAAGAAGAGGATGGTTTTCAACTTGATTTAAAATATTACACAACTGCTGGTGGATGATAATTATAAATTATTATTAAGAAACATTCAATAATATTTAATTAAAATAAAAATGAACATACACGATTACAATTTAAAACAACAGAAAACAAAAAAGAAAAGGAAAGTAGAAGAGAGGTATCTCTTGTTGAAAAAAGATCAAGTATAAGTCCTCCCAGGAACTTGTAAAGTCTATATTTATTCCAAAACTCCTCCTTAAGTTCTGAAATTCCAACTCCTTTCAATGTGTTGGCGGCCACTGTAGGCTATACCTAAAGCGCCACCAAATGGCAGCTGCTAGAGGTTTTTTTTTATAAAAAAATATCAAAAATACAATAAAATATACCCACATAAATTTCATAATTCATCTTCCAAGCTCCAAATCCATCATAAAATATAACTGCATAAAAAAATTTAATAAAAAAATTAGTACCGAATAAAACCTATAAACAAATAATTGAAACACATTAATATATTTCAATTCAAACTTACTATAACAGATCGAAAGTATTTTATTTTTAAAATATATTCATAATTTGGATTACCATTTTAAAATTTTAAAATCATCAATTCTATGGTTCTAATTAGATTTTTTCCCTGTGATTTCAGGTCAATCAGATGTCGTCTGCTATGCATTTGACCGTTAAACGCCCGTTTTGGCCGTTTATGACACCAGAAGTGCGTTCTCAGTCACCATGGGCACACAACACCTCCAATTGAAGTGTTGTCTGCCCGAACACTTCAAAATTCACTCACCCATTGTTGTCACCTGATTTTAGGCCATTCCGACGTCGTTCAGCCTGTTTGGTCCGCCTCACGCGCGTTTCTGAAGCGCGCCCAACACTTAAAAAATGCATATTGATCTGTACCGCACAAACCGCATGTATGATTGATGTGATGTATTCTAGTACATGTCAAAAATAATAATTATATTGTTTCCCTATGATTTCAGGTCAATCTGATGTCGTCTGCTATGCATTTGACCGTTAAACGCCCGTTTTTCCCGTTTATGACACTAGAAGTGTGTTCTCGGTCACCAGGGGCACATGACACCTCCAATTGATGTTATGTCTGTTGAGACACTTCAAAATTCACATACCTATTGTTGTCATCTAATTTTAGGCCATTCTGACGTCGTTTGGCCGGTTTGGACCGCCCCACGTGCGTTTCGGAAGCGCACCCGACACTTAAAAAACACATATTGAGCCATACCGTGAAAACCGAACATCTGATTGACGTGTTGTCTCCTCGTACACATAATGAATAATAATTATATTGTTTCCCTATGATTTCAGGTCAATACGATGTCGTTTTATATGAATTTGACCGTTAAACGCCCGTTTTGGCCATTTATGACACCAGAAGTGCGTTCTCGGTCACCGCGGGCACACGACACCTCTGATTGACGTACTGTCTACCCAAACACTTCACAATTCACTCACCCATTCTTTTTGTTAGATTTCAGTCTATTCTGAAATTTCTCATCCAGTTTGGACAACCCCACACACGTTTCTGAAGCGCACCCAACACTTAAAAAACGCATATTGAGCCGTACCGCACAAACCACACATTTGATTGACATGCCGTCTCATCATACACGTCTATAATAATAATTAGATTGTCTCCCTATGATTTAAGATCAATCCGATGTCATTCTCTTTGAATTTGATCGTTAAACACCCGTTTTGGCCGTTTATTACACCAGAAATGCATTCTCGGTCACCGTGGGCATACGACATCTCCGACTGATGTTCTGTCTATCCGAACACTTCAAATTTCACGCACCCGTTGTTGTCGTCTGATTTCAGACCATTCCAACATCGTTCGGCCGGTTTAGACCGCCCCACACGTGTTTCTGAAGTACGCCCAACACTTAAAAAATGCATATTGAGCCGTACCATGAAGACCACACTTCTGATTGAAATTCCGTCTCCTTTTACACATCAAAAATAATAATTGGATCGTTTCCCTGTGATTTCAGGTCAATCCAATGTCGTCCACTATGCATTTGACCGTTAAACGCCCGTTTTGGCCGTTTATGACACCAGAAGTGCGTTCTTGGTCACCGCAGGCACGCAACACCTCTAATTGATGTGATGTCAGCAAGAAAACTTCACAATTCTCTCACCCATTGTTTTAGTCTGATTTTTGGGCCATTCCGATGTCGTTCGGCTAGTTTGGACCGCCCCACACACGTTTCTGAAGCACGCCCAACACTTAAAAAATGCATATTGAGTCGTACCATGAAAACCGCACGTCTGATTGACGTGTCGTCTCCTCTTAAACATCACGAATAATAATTAGATTGTTGCCCTGTTATTTTAGGTCAATCCGATGTCTTTCGCTATGAATTTGACCGTTAAACGCCCGTTTTGGCCGTTTATGACACCAAAAGTGCGTTCTCGGTCACCGCGGGAACACGACACCTCTGATTGACGTGTCGTCTACCTGAACACTTCATAATTCACTCACATGTTTTTTTCATCTGATTTTAGGCCATTCCGAAGTCATTCGGCCTATTTGGACCGCCCCACGTGCGTTTCTAAAGCGCGCCCAACACTTAAAAAATGCATATTGAGCTGTACCGTGCAAACCGCATGTACGATTGACATGTCATCTACTCATACACATCAAGAATAATAATTAGATTTTTCCCTATGATTTCAGGTCAATCCGATGTCTTCCGCTATGCATTTGACTGTTAAATGCCTGTTTTGGCCGTTTATGACACCAGAAGTACGTTCTCGGTCACCGCGGGCACACGACACCTCCAATTGATGTACTGTCTGTCCAAACACTTTAAAATTCACTCACCTGTTGTCTTTGTCTGATTTCAGGCCATTTCAACATTGTTCGGCCTGTTTGGACCGCCCCACGCGCGTTTCTGAAGCGCGCCCAACACTTAAAAAACACATATTGAGATGTACCACACAGACCACACATCTGATTGACATTATGTCACCTCATACATGTCACGAATAATAATTAGATGTTTTCCCTATGATTTCAGGTCACTTTGATGTCGTTCGCTATGAATTTGATAGTTAAATGACCGTTTTGGCCGTTTATGACACCAGAAGTGCGTTCTCGATCACCACGGGAACACGACACCTCTGATTGTCATTTCGTCTACCCAACCACTTAAAAATCCACTCACCCATTGTTGTCATATAATTTCAGGCCATTCTGACGTCGTTCGGCCGATTTGGTCCGCCCCACACGCGTTTCTGAAGCGCGCCCAACACTTAAAAAATGAATATTGAGCCGTACCGCACAAACCGCACGTCTGATTGATGTGACATCTCCTCGTACATGTCACGAATAATAATTATATTGTTTCCCTGTAATTTCAGGTCAATCTGATATCGTCCTCTATGCATTTGACCATTAAATGCCTGTTTTGGCCGTTTATGACACCAGAAGTGCGTTCTCGGTCATCGCGGGCACACGACACCTCTGATTGATGTTCCGTTTACCTAACCACTTCACAATTCACTTGCCCATTGTTTTCTTCTGATTTCAGGCCATTCCGACATCGTTCGGCCAGTTTGGACCGCCCCACACGCGTTTCTAAAGTGCGCCCAACACTTAAAAAACGCATATTGAGTCGTACCACACAAACCACATGTCTGATTGATGTTCTGTCTCCTCATACACATCATGAATAGTAATTATATTGTTGCCCTGTGATTTCAGGTTAATCTGATGTCGTTCTCTATGAATTTGACCGTTAAACGTCCGTTTTGGCCGTTTATGACACCAGAAGTGCGTTCTCGGTCACCGCGGGCACACTACAAATCTTATTGAAGTTCCGTCTACCCGACCACTTCATAATTAACTCAACCGTTGTTGTCATTTGATTTCATTCCATTCCGAAGTCGTTCAGCCGGTTTAGACCACCCCACACGTGTTTCTAAAGCGCGCCCAACACTTAAAAAATGCATATTGAGCCGTACCGCACAAACCACATGTCCGATTGATGTGTCGTCTCCTCTTACACATCACAAATAATAATTATATTGTTGCCTTGTGATTTAAGGTCAATATGATGTCGTCTGCTATGCATTTGACCGTTAAACGCCCGTTTTGGCCGTTTATGACACCAGAAGTGCGTTCTCAGTCACCGTGGGCACACGACACCTCCGATTGACATGTCATCTACCCGAACACTTCACAATTCACTCACCCATTATTTTCATCTGATTTCATGCCATTCTAATGTCGTTCAGCTGGTTTGGACCGCCCACACACGTTTCTGAAGCGCGCCCAACACTTAAAAAACGCATATTGAGCCGTACCATGCAAACCACATGTTTGATTGATGCGAAGTATCCTCATACATGTCAAAAATAATAATTATATTGTTTCCCTATGATTTCAGGTCAATCCGATGTCTTAATCTATTCATTTGACCATTAAACGCCCGTTTTAGCCGTTTATGACACCAGAAGTGCGTTCTCGGTCACCGCGGGCACATGACACCTCCGATTGACGTACTGTCTGTCCGAATACTTCACAATTCACTCACCAATTATTTTCATCTAATTTAAGGCCATTACAACATCGTTCGACCTGTTTGGACTGCCCCATGCGCGTTTCTAAAGCGCACCCAACACTTAAAAAACGCATATTGAGTCATACCATAAAAAACGCACGTCCGATTGAAGTGACGTCTCCTCGTACATGTCAAGAATAATAAATAGATTGTCTCCCTATTATTTCAGGTCAATCCTATGTTATTATCAATGAATTTGACTATTAAACGCCCGTTTTGGCCGTTTATGACACCAAAAGTGTGTTCTCAGTCATCGCGGGCACACGACACCTCCGATTGACATGCCCTCTGCCTGACCACTTCACAATTCACTCACCCATTATTTTCGTCTGATTTCATGCCATTCAGACATCGTTCGACCAGTTTGGACCACCCCACGTGCGTTTCTGAAGCGCGTCCAACACTTAAAAAATGCATATTAAGCCGTACCACGCAAACCGCACGTCCGATTGATGTGTCGTCTCCTCGAAAGAGTTCTTGGGCTTTTCCCAAGAAACAATTGCCTGAACTTTCTCTCTATCCACTGACATACCTTCCTCAGAGGTTATTTGACCCAATAACTATACCTAATCAATACAAAAGTGACATATATATAGCTTGGCGTATAATCGATGCTCTATAAGTGTAATCTAGATGATGTTAAGATATTGGGTATGATCATCATCAGTCTTGGAGTGTAAAAATATGTCATCCACAAATACTAAAACAAAATAATCTAGGTAAAAATGGAAGATTCTATTCATCAAGGATATAAAAACTTCTATAAAATTCATTAACACAAATGAAATTACCTCATGCATGGGGTTCATCCTCATCTAGATCACCAATATCACTGCGATATCCACCAGCTATATTCAAAGCCTACAATATATATCAATATTATGTATCTTAAACGTATCAATAAAATTCAATCTGAGTATGGTTTGTTTTATTGTTTACCTGTGGCGCCACTTGTTGCATCGTCATTTCATCGATACGTGATGACATCTGTGACAACCTCTCCTCATACTCTACACGTAACTGCTGAAACTACGCATCCATATTGCACTGCATATCCTGCATGGCAGCATCTATCTCAGTCTGTGTGTGCATCCCTGAATCTCTGCATGCACCCATCACATCTGCTCTAACAACTGCACGTCGTGGGACACCATCACCACAAGTCAAATAATAACCATGACCATCACGCCCCACGACACGGTGAAATATTTCATCTCTACACACAGTACTACGATGTTGCTCCTCTGGAAACTCTACTAACTAAATGTCAAACTGAGCCTGTAGCATATAATGAATCAATGAACAAATATGAATAATTTATATAAAATAAAAATACATTTATTAGTAAATAATTTCCTTACTATAACATTGGAAACATCGAGATCACTCGCCCCACGAGTCCTCACCCATATGGACATCCGATCGATCGACTCACCACGTTGGTGTAACTATAATAAAGGGGTTCACCATGTTATACTACAATATTTTTAAAATATGAATGAATAGTGAATTCTAAACTTACATCATGTCTGAGCTGTGAAACATGTCGAGTGCCAAGTCTGGAAGGTGTGCCCTCCATTGCCCGATTATGTGAATGACGAGTAGAATCGATCTATATTCAACGTATTTACTTAATAAACATTTGAAAAATTAGACATTTATAGATTAAAAGTAATAAATCTTACCATCGCTGCCTCACTCGACCAAAACGCAATCAAATCCTGCCACTGTGTAGGAAGAATGCCTAGAGGGACTCACTATAGAATGTCTAACACACCCGCAACTTGTAATCCTTCCATAATTTTCGGCATTTGGAAATACATACAGCCCAAAAGTCATCTGGACAGGATGTCAAATTATCCTGTTAAAAAAATTGTCAGTAGATGGGTCAATAATAATATCATGAAAAATTAAACATTGAATTTACCTGAACCTCCCTCCACAATCTGTCCATCGTATCCTGGGGGAAAGAACTCCATTCATGAGTCGTCAGAGGGAATATGTGCGAGTCTCGTATCATATGCCCAAACTGACGACTCAATACAGTAGCACCTTCTCCAACTGGATGAAATGTGTCATCAAATAACACATCCAATCGGGCTCCAGAGTTCCAGGATCAAACCCCTCTACCAGGACCCCTACATCTCCTGGAAGACGCACTAGATCATGATAAACATAAATTCATAATTCAATTAAAATATAAATTAATGATTAGAAACAGTTAAGGAAATATACACAGAAAATTAAAATCAATTAATTTAGAAAATTGAAAATGTATATACCGACAACATCAGGTGAACCACTGTGACCACCCTATGACATAACTACATTAAAAGAAATTAGAGTTAAATAAAACAAATTTTATACATATATAAATCATAAATATTTTTACAAAAAATAACCGGGGATATAATTAAAATTTTCACTAATCATGTAAGTCTATTGTATCTCCTTCAACTGTCTCTCTGGACCATTGTATATCTTCATATCGTACAACTAATGTTGTTTGGTCAAGTGTTTGATCAGGAAATGTGACAATGTCAGGTTCCTCTTGGTCAATCAGAAAAACCCATCTTCTAGACATTTTCACCACAACTTCCCAATCAGAATCAATGCCGACAAAGTAAACTTGTTCGGCTTGCGATTTTAGTATGAAGGGCTCATTTCTTACTCAGTCATCTTTATATATCATATTGTTAAATTTTACTAATGTAAATCGGAAGTTATCAACTTTCGTTCCACGAACCGGATCGACCCAATCACACCTTAACAATATGGGTTTTAAGCCACGACCATAGATAACCTCAATAATATCTCTCAACAATCCATAATAATAACCCGCACCAATAAAAGAACAACCAACACCACTATTTTGTGTGGCTCGGTTCATGTCAACATCGCTAATATGAAATCAGAATCTGTTAGCATCCAAATACTTGTAGCGACGAGCTGTAATAAATGGACCATCAGCTAGTTGGTTGAGTTCTTCGCTCACATGATGGGTTAAATCACGTAACTTTTGAATCTGCAAATTTCACATATATAGTTTAATGGATAAAGGATTGTGAAAATACAACTAAGTTGCACTATAAAAATATTAAATCAATTATACGTACATGAGTCTTGAACCACTCATGAAATGTGTTGAAATGATGTTTTTGGATTTGATAGTCAGTTGCACAGGGCCTTTCATGTTTCAACTCAACGATATGCATCCTAAATCACAACACAATATAAGGTAAGAAATAAAATAAATATAGAACCAAAATACACATCAACTATGAAACTTACTGTATCAATGGTATAACTGATGGAGTGTTGAACAACACATATCGATGAGCTTGGACCCACTCATCGTTCTGCATATCAAATGTTATTCCTTCTCCAATTGGACCCTCGTCATTCTGGGATGGTTTATCTATCTTTGTTTCAACCTCATCAATATATGAAACATAGAAACTAGTACACTCATCCATTAAATATCCCTTGGAAATTGAGGCTTCCAGATGAGCTTTTTTGTGCACATACCGTTTCAATGTATTTAAGTATCGCTCTATTGGATACATCCACCTAAATTGCACGGGACCGTCGGCAATGACTTCACCAGTTAAATGCATGGTCAAGTAAACCATGACATCAAAAAAAGACGGCAAAAATAGTTTTTCTAGGCGACATAGTGCAAGTACAATCTTATCCTACATATTTTTCAAATCACTCATGTGATGATTCCTAGAATAGAGCTGTCTGAAAAAATTAGAAACTCCAATCAATGTCTCAACAACCTGGGAAGGTAAGAAATCATGAATTGCTATAAGAATTAATTGTTGAAGTAGAATATGATTATTGTGACTTTTCAACCCCTGTAATGTCATGCTTTTCATATTCACATTCTTGGAAATATTAGATCAATAACCATCTGGCACCTTAACGGTCTTCAAAATTGATAGAAATGTTTGTTTCTATTTTTTACTCATTGTGTACTATGAATCAAGAATGTATGCCCGATTACCTTCACCCATCTATAAATGTAAAGTTTTTCTCAATCCCATTTCTTGAAAATCACGTCGAGAATTAGCACTGTCCTTTGATTTCCCCTTGACGCCTAAAATGGTGAACAATATATTATCACATACATTTTTTTCAATGTGTATAACATCAAAATTATGTCTTAAAATATTATATTTCCTATAATGCAATTCAAAAAAATACTCCGTTTCTTCCAATTATGACTGCGCTGTCTATTTACAGCAGGAATAGAAGGCAATGAAGGAACCAATAAATCTTGAAAATCATACATTGTATGGATGTTTTCTTGATCAAGTTGTGTACAAATTTGAACCCTAGACAGTATTTGTGGTGATGGGTCATACTTTATATTCCCATCAAATGATACACGGTCTTTTATGAACCTGTGCAATAGAGGAAGAAAGCGTATGTGACCAAGATATGCTAACTTTATACAGTTCTTAATCCATTAGATTTCTTACTCTTATTACAACAAGGGTAAGAAAATTATCCTTTTGTACTCTAACCTGATAAGTTAGCATATGCTGGGAAATCATTAATTGTCCATAACAAAGCGGCCCGAAGTCTAAACATTTCATTAGCTGCCGAGTCAAATTTCATTACACCATCGGCCCAAAATTCCTACAGCTCATTAATCAAAGGTTGCATATAAACATCGATTTTATCACCAGGTCCTCTCGGTCCATCAATTTTAATTGACAGTAACAAAAAAGGTTGCTTCATACATACCCATGGGGGAATGTTGTATGGAACCAACACCACTGGCCACGTACTATGTGTCGCACTAACCATGGACCTAAATGGGTTAAAACCATCTGCTTCCAAACCCAGTCGAATATTACGATCATCTCGAGAAAAGTCTGGGTGTATTTGATAAAACTGTTTCCATGCCAAATAATATGCTGGTTGAGTTAATTTATCAACCTCTTTCTTTCTCTCTGAATGCCAAGTCATCAATTTAGCAATTTTAGTTGACAAGAAGAATCTCTTCAGTCTCTATTTTAGTGGGAAATAACGCATCTGTTTAGCGGCAATTTGTTTCCCTTGATTCAAAACTCTCCCAGGAATAATCTGACTACCTTGATTAATCTCATTGGTCTTCCCCCTGGATGTATAGAAAACAGTACAAATATTTAATTGCATATTCACTTTTCTAAACAACATACAATTATTGCGACACACACCAATTGTATCCTATGTAAAACCAAGATCATAGGTCAACTTGCGAGCTTGATAGAATGACTCTGGAATCTTTGCTTCAGCAGGGAGTACCTTCTTCAACAATACCAACAACATGTCGAATAAGGTGTCTAACCACTGGTTCAAGGACTTCAGGTGTAACAATTCAATGATGAACGAAAGTTTACTCAATTTAGTTCATCCATGATATAATTCAGTACACACATCGTCAAGAATTTTATAGAATTTTAATGCTTCTCCATCTGCAGAAGAATGGGGATTACTCGATCCAACGTCGTCATTTACGACATTACTATCTTCAGGTTGAAACTAAAACATCATATCATTGAGAATTATGTTTATCAGATCAACTGTTCTTGAATCAACATTCATATGAATACTTTCTGAGTGATGACATGAAACAGAATCTTCTCCATGACATGTCTATGTCTTATAGTTTTTAAAAAACCCATTCAAAAACAAATGTTCTCTAACACTATCTCGTTTGAAGAGATATCTATTTTCACATTTTCTGTATGTACAAATAATCATATCGCTTGGAAATCTTTTGGTGAAATCCATAAATTTCTTAATCCCCTCATAATATTCAGCCGAAAACCTATCTTGCATATCAATCCAGCTCTTATCCATATCTGTATTTAATAGAAATCAAAAGTGAAATATCTTATTTAAATTCTAAAAAATCACATATCATTAAAATTTAAAAACCAATGACTTCAATGCTAATTTGAAGGATAAAAAACATTACCTATAGAGGACTCGACCGTTGGTAACAAGGTGTGACTTGATTGTAGATCCGTGACGGCACAACGACTTGACGATAGGGGTTCGATGACCAAACTCGAAAGGAGAAGAACCATTGGATGAAGCGTGGGAGGGTTCTACACAGCGGGGCACAATGGATCGGGAGGGTCCAACGGAGGTAGGACATGAGGACTTGCCAGAGGGATGCAGCGGGGCCGGGAGGGGACGACGATGGCGGGACTATCCAAAGGTGTAGTGTGGAGGTAGGGGGTGGGGGTTGCTGGGTCATGGGGGTGTCGGGGTCGTGGGGGGAGCAGCGCAGAGGCAAGGGGGTGGGGGTCGCCAGGGGTCGGGGTCGCCGGGGGTCACTAGGGGTCGCCAAGGGTCGCTGGGGGTCACCGAGGGTCGGGGGTCGCCGGGGGTCGGGGTCGCCGGGGGTCGGGGTCGCCGTGGGTCGGGGTCGCCGGGGGTTGCAGTGGCGGGGTCAGGGTCACTGGGGGTCGGGGTTGCGAGGTCAGGGAGGGGTGGGTCGTGGGGTCGGGGAGGGGAAAGTTAGGTCGCGGGGTTGGGGAGGGGAAAATTAGGGTACTGGGTGTAGAAAAATGCAGCGGCCGCTATTTGGCGGCCACTGTTAATAGTATTAGCCACCGCCAAATGGCGGCCGCTATAAGTCCCCCGCCTCGAAAGCTAAAAATTATAGTAGTACGTCTTCTTAAAAGTTGTAGATATGGATGTGGAAAGTTGAACCTCAAGATTTGGAGTCCATTGGACTTTTTGATCCAAAGTTATGGCTATTTGAATAAACAATTTTCTATTGTCCATTTTAATCAACACTTTTTCAAAGGCCAAGATGTGAATGAGTTTTATAATAGGAAGATTCCCTAAAACCTGAAACATTTATTCTAAAACGTTGGAAAACTATATCTTTCCTTTAACAATAAAAAATATCAACTCTAATTAATGTCTATATCAGGAGAAAAGTCAATAGTTGTGTGCTGCTTTTAAATTCCGGACAGAATGGTGGTATGAACTTAAAAGCATATGTTGGGCCCATTTTTATTGGAGTTGAGACTTAAATTTTTTATTCATGATTATTTTGGGTAATCAAGAACATATTATGTAGTTTCATTAAATTTTGGATTTTTTATTGTGCCCAAAAATTCAATCATTATGGATGGTCCAGTTTCTTCACAGATTATTTGGGCCTTATTATGTAGACCATATGACCCTTAAAATGAAAAAATGGGCCAAAAATACAGTCTAATGATCTGTATGAAATTGAATAAGGAAAACTAAAAAACAAGAATAATATAATTTGGATAAGTAGGTTTAGAGTTATAATTAAAAGAGTAAACTGATTCGATTGGATTAATTCAAATAATGCTCAAAAATTATATTTATTATTAAAACATGGATATTTCCCACCAATTATACACTTTTACATAAAAATTACTAAAGGGAGTAGAAAAAAAGTTATGAATAAATTAATATCATCATATCTCATAAATGGGAACATATTTTTCAAAACCTTGTATCCAAATCATGTGATGCAAATTAATTAATTTAAATTTTTATTTTAAGACCCGAAACTGATCCTTTTTTCCTCATTCTCTTTTTTGGTGGAATAAAATATCAACCAAGGAGACTCTACTCAGAGATTTTGGAGATTCCTTACCTCATGGTGATTGATTTTAATGGATCCTTGGGTGTTGGATCTAGTTTTCAAAGTTATGTGACCATTCTTTTTTGTTCTTAAATGTTCTTATAAATCCTCCTTTATATCTTTGAATAGAACCTTATATCAGGGTTATTTATGCTAGATCTAAGGTTTATGAATTCATATAATTTTGTTTCTTATATATCCATTTTGGGATTATTATTTATTCTATGGATCTTGATTTGTGAATTATGATTATAGGGACCCCCTTGGTTGGTTATAGCCATTCGTCTCTCCAATTATGGATCCCTTATTGGTTGTTTGTGATACCCTGAATTTAGGTAGGTAGTTTTGTAACATAGTCCCTATTAATTAAAATTTTTGTTTCTTGTTTGATTTGAAATGGAGTTTTAATTGATTTCTAAAGCATGAATTGAGATTATTGATAATTTTTTTATAATGGTATGGTGTGCGATGTAACCTCTTTGGAAAAAACTTTTGAAATAAAGTATTGATTCTCAAAAAATGATTTTTTATTAAAATGAATGATTTTAAGAATGATTTTTATGATGATTCTTGAGAAATGAAGGCATAATTTTTTTATGGACTTTGAATTAAATGAATTATTTTGAAAGGAATTAGTTTTGATGGATATAATATGATGTTGGTTTTTAAAATGAAATGGAATGATTAAAACTTGATTTTGGGATACTTGAATGATGATTGATGAAACCAATTTGAGATGGATGATTTTCCACTTGATTGATTTCTTTGAATCACATGGTAGAATAGGTAGCCAGGTGGGTGGTCCTGGATATGCACACTATGCACACTTAGCTCTACCTAGTAATGGATTGATGATGAAAACACTAACTAAACTTAATGAGGGCATAAGGTTCATTCTTTGGGGGGGGGGGGGAATCTTATTCCCCTAGGTATGAGATCCAGGGAAATGTGCACACTAAGTTCCATATTTCATTGAGAGTGTATGGAACCTTGATCCTTGATCTAATTAACCCTGAGTCTTATAACCATGTTGTTAGGATCAAAATAATTTGTACATGCTAGTGTTTATAAAATAATTTATCCATGCCTATTTTGATTGATATTCTCATTCATGCATACTTTGATGGAAATGCTTATTCATGTCTGATTTATACTTAACATTGAAATTATTGAAAAGAATGTTTTAATATAAATTGTGTAAAATATTACCATGCCATTTTTTATTTAAATTTAGGAATATTTGGTTTATTTGAAATAGACTACTTTTGAAATTCTTGGTGGGATCCTACTAGGCTAGTGTTACTCATACCTTATATATTCCTTTGGGCATATGTAGAATTTATTTTTATAGGTCCAAGAAAAGGGAAATCACTGCTTTGAGTTGGTGGGTGTTCTTGATAGCAGAACCTTGGGAGTTAGTAGTAACAGGTGGAGTATGTGATCCACCTATTACCACTACTGGAAATTCCTTCTATACCAATGCCTATATCCCAATGGTTTAGAAAAATCGTTGGGATAGGTTTCCTATACCAATGGTTTGTTGAAAACTGTTGGTATAGTAATTGTTAGAGTTTTTTTCCCCAACGGTTTGGAAAACTGTTGGGATAGGACCGGTTAGAGAGACCTTTACCAACGATTATATATAACCATTGGGATAGGTGGTAGTTTTCCCCCTTATGCCAACAGTTCATGGAACCGTTGGTATAAGTATGATATTTACCAACGATTTTAAAAAACTGTTGGGATAGAATGACACAAATACAGCCCCAATTCAGATTGGGATCCTACCACATTGCGCCCTAAACCAGAGCTCCCTTCCATCATGTAAACCCTTTTACCAAGCAACCGATTGTTCTTACACATCAAATCTGTAAGTTATGAGTTTTATGTTCTACCTCCATTTATTCCATTTTTCATTATGATTTCTTTTAAGACAAGGTTGTTTTTTGTTTTTTGTTTTGATTATCCGTAAAGGACAGCCCCTATTCTTTGCAAACCCTTCTTCCCAACCTACGATCCATCCTTGATTCACATGTCATGATTTATTTTTCGAGGCAATGGGAGGGGTGGTGTGCAATGGAAGGGGGTTGGCTATGGGGGGGGGGTGTGCAGTGGGAGGGGGTTGTAGGGGGTGTTGTGCAGTGGGAATGAGTGGGGGGGGGGGGTTGTGTTGTGGGAAGGGGTTGGTTGGGCTACAGGGGGCTGTGCAGTGGGAGGGTGGGAGGGTGGGGGCTGTATAGTGGGAGGGGGCTGTAGGGGGGTTGTGCAGTGGGAGGGTGCCTGTAGGGGGTGTGTAGTGGGAGTGGGGAGGCTGTATAATGGGAGGGGGTTGGTTGTAGATGGGTTGTGCAGTGGGGGGGGGGGGCTATAGGGGGTGGGTGTGCAAGGTGGGGGCTGCAAGGGGTGAGGGGGGATGTGCAATGTGGGGGGGGGGGGCTTCAGGGGGTGGTGAGGGAGGGGACTGCAGGGGGGCTGTAGGGGGGCTGTTGGCTATAGTGGGAGCTGTGTAGTGGGAGGGGTTGGCTATGGGTGTGGGTGTAGGGGGGTATGTAGTGGGATTGGGGGGCTATGTAGTGGGAGGGGGTTGGTTGTGAGGGGGTTGGCTATGGGGGGTGTAGTAGGTCTGATTGCAGACCTAATCCAAACCTCCTCCTGATGTATTCTTGGATGAAAAATACCTTCTAGCTGAAGATCCTTCTTCAATCAAACAAATTTTTATTTATACACTTCAAATTAGTAAGTGTTATCTTAGTTTTAGCATTCTTACTATTTTTATTTTATGTTTGATGTTTTGATTTCGGTTAAATTAGAGTTATTGATGTTGGAGTAACAAACCCTTTGTTTGTTTTATTTTTTTGTTCCAAACTTCATACATCGCAAATGGTCTTTTTATTGGGCTTTGTTTAGTGCAGGGGGTAAAGGGTTTGTTTTATGTTTTTTTAGTGGGGGGTGGGCTGTCTAGGTGGGGGGGGTGGGCTATCCAAGGGGGGTGGGGGTAGGATATCTTGGGCACCTCATACCCCCTGTACAGCCCCCACTCCTCGAAATCCACCACCTAGACCCCCCGACCCCCCTGGACAGCCCCTCCACCCCCGTGGACAGCCCGCCCACCCCCCTGGACAGCTCCGCCACCCACATGGACAACCCGCCCACCCCCCTGGACACCCCGTACCCCCTGGACAGCCCGCCCACCCCCGTGGACAACCCACCCACTCCCCCTAGACACCCCGTACCCCCTGGATAACCCCTCCACCCCCGTGAACAGTGATAGGCCACTATCGTGGGCGCCCTCAAATGATTAATGTGATTTTGGGGTTCTTAGGTGCAGTAGAGTGGCTGACCAAGGTCGTCTCTCAAAGGAGGAAGTGAATTTAACAACTTATTAAAGGTATTCTAAAACAAATAAAATAGAATATAATAAAAACACTACTTGAAAGGATGGGGGTTGTTTATATTTTATGAATCTAGAATAAGTTTTCCCGAAGAAGATTGTATTTTGTTTTGTTTTTTAGTTTTGAAATGAAGTTCGATTAAAATGACACAACAAAAAGATGTTTTTTAGACAATATTTAAAAGGCGTAATCGATCTAACTCTACCTCTTAAATAATTTATTAATCATTATCATTTAAATTAATATTCACTTAATTATGATCCCTTAATTTGTTAAATCCCGAACCCTATGAGAATTAACTTTACCACGAAGATTGAAGTGAATTTAACCTTAGGCTAACTTCGGAACATGCAATCGCAACACCCTGCTTTGATTGATATTCTAAAATTAGCTTATGTTCAGTGGTAAATTAAGTCACATAACCACTCCGGAAATGAGGATTAATTGATTTTAGGGATTATATTTTAACTCTACAAATTGATCTCGTGTGGTTTTGAATTACCGGTTAAGGTTGCGCTCTCACAGTTCACACAATTCCCGACCTCACGTGTTTTGTGTTAAATATTAAATTGCTTGATTAGTTTCATTTAAATTAAAAAAATCAATTAATAGATCATAATATTTGAATTAAATTAGCTCATTGATTCAAAATAAATGAATGAAGAAGGATAGAGGTTGATCAATTACTAAAAAGAACTACTCTTCCATGGGTGGCGTAATCATCGTAGAAGCGTTTTGCATGTGCAAAGGTTTATAATGGGTATAACCCAATAACGCTTCTACTCAAGAATTCCAGCCCAAAGAGGAAGATTAAGAGAATAAATTTAAACAAAATAGAAGAAAATAGAATAAATAAAATAAGAACAATGAAGTTTATTACATAAACAAAATCATTACAACATGAAGGAGAAGAAGAAGGCTTCGTCGAAGGGATCCTTGCTTCAAGAGATACCCTTATTGAAATGGTTGTATAATTGGAGTGGATACACTTCTCCTCTGCCCTCAACTTTCCAATGCACGTCCCAACCCCACCAAATGAGAAAAACACCAATTTATAGAGTGGTGGGGAGGCTAGGTTCAAAGTGGTTTCAAGTGTGAATGGGGAATCTCGGACAAATATTTTATGCTAACTTGAACCGCCCATTTGACAACCAAAACACGTAAATTGGCCATCCTTACAGAAGGATAAAATGTGCGTATATGGGTCCTCTATCTTATATCCAAATTTGTGCTCAATCTAGGCCCAGATGAAGGAGTTATGGATGAAATACAGAAGCTTCTCCATTCTGGCGAGTCCAACCCAACTTTGACTTCATGGCCCATTTTCAACAATCAAATGCGCTCTTTAGCTCTAGTGTCCTGGATAAAAGTTATATATAATTAAGTTAGGAACACTGTTACAAAATTTCAAATTCAAATAATAAATATAAAAATATTTATCTTCGAAATACTATAGTAAACTATAAAGGGTAAAACTGGAATTTTCATCAAATATTCAAATGAATGATATAATTCCAAATACTTTATAATTAAACATATTTTACACAATGTGAGGAAATTATATCATTTATTATCAATAAAATATTCAATAAAATAGTGTTTTATCAAACAGCCCGCCCACCCGCCCCGTACCCCCCTGGACAGCCCCGCCCACCCCCTGGACACCCCTGACCCCCTGGACAGCCCCGCCACCCCCGTGGACAGCCCGCCCACCCCCTGGACAGCTCGTACCCCCCTGGTTATCCCCCCACCCTTGTGGACAGCCCCCCCGGACACCCCCGACCCCACTAGACAGCCTCGCCACCTCCGTGGATAGCCTGACCACCCCCTGTGGATAGCCCGCCCAACCCCCTGGATAGCCCGCCCACCCCCCTGGACACCCCGTACCCCCTTGGACAGCCCCACCACCCCATGGGCAGCTCGCCCACCCCCTGGACACCCCGTACCCCCTGGACAACCCCGCCCACCCCCTGGACACCCCGCTCACCCCCTTGGACAGCCCACCCACCCCCTAGACTCCCCTACCCCCCTGGACAACCCGACCACCCTCGTGGACAGCCCACCCACCTGAACACCCCGACCCCCCTAGACAGCTGTTGACGCTCCTTTCTGTCACAAAGTCTAACGACTGAAAAAGGGAAATATTTTAGTCCAAATTGATTCATCCTTTGAAGAAACATCAAAAATCGACAAAGGCATGAAGAAGGATTTATTCCCACTTGGGTCGTGAAAGTTTCATGATGGTCGCGCAAGTATACTTGTGTGCCGCATAGTGGTCGCGCATGTGACTTGCACACCCTCTTTGATTTTTCACCCAAGGTCTTCCCTGGCCTATAAATACCCCTTGTGGTCCCCCCATTTCGAGGACAGAAAAATTCCAAAACTCAGATTCGAGCTCCTAGTGCCCTAGTATCTTCTGGAAGTCTTCCGAACACTTCTAAGGTAATTTCTTACCTAGAATGGAAGCTCTAAACAGGGGAAACAAGGCCTAAGTGTTGAAACTCATCAACACTTGCGCGCCTAAGTGACCAGCCCTTAAGGGAAATGGCCACACTTGCGCACCGCCTTATCCCTTCAATAAAACTTGCGCACCACTCTTTTGGAAGCCTTTAGGGATAATACTAAGGGCTTGAGCCAAGTCTCACCCAAGTATTACCCTAAGGCTTGACCATCGCGCAAGTACCCATGTGTCACACAAGTATACTTGCGCGCCCACGTAGGACTTGCGCGCCTCTCTCTTTTTGGGTGCACCTCCTGCCTATTCACTTGCTTTCTTCAAATCCACCTCTCCTCTTCAAAATTTAGCCTTCAGAACCCTCTTCAAATCCATTTATGGCATGATTCCTTTGTTGGATTCCTTATCTAAAAGGAATTATGTGGAACAATTCTCAAAACCTAGAGATTTACATATCTTTATGTCACTAAGGTTATAGATTCTATTCATTCAACCTCATCCTTTAAAGATGAGAGGATCTTTAATATGGGCCTCCTTCTCAAGAGTAAGTCCCAATCTCAAAATCCTAAATATGGGCCTTATTCTCAAGAGTAAGTCCCAAGTCACCTAACCTGGGTCTCCTTTTCAGGAGTAATCCCCAGTCTTCAAGTTCCCTTAATTTTGGGCATCCTCCTCAGGAGTAATCCCCAACCATAATTATTTTAATATGGGCATCCTCCTTAGGAGTAAGCCCCAAGTTTCAGAAATCAAAATTCCCTTAACCTGGGCTTCCTTTTCAGGAGTAAGCCCCAGTCATAATTTCCTTTTAACCTGGGCCTCTTCTTTAAGAGTAAGCCCCAGTCATAATTTATCTTAACCATTCTTAATTTAATTTTGATTTGGGATTCCTTCTCAGGAGTAAAACCCAATCATAAGTCCTCTCTAATTTGGGAATCCTTCTTGGGATTAATTCCTAAGTTAAGTATCCAAATCTCTATAAAGCACATATACCTTTATGGACCTTGTTCCTGGGTTTCTTTCCTGAAGTAAATCCTAATATTCATCTATCTAGGCAGTCATACATAAATAAGCCCCACATCATTTCTTATAATTGCATATTTCATGGAACAACTGTCTGGTTTTACCAATACCTCTTGTTTCTCACACCAATCATGACTCACGCGAGCTTAGAGTGTAAAAGTAATTATGAAATCTTTCTTTGAGCCATCAATCATGCATAAAACTCATACTTATTTACTCGAACTACGTGAGTTCTGATTCCTTTTCCAAAACAAAGGATACATAGGTAGCCCATCTGCGGGTACGATCCCAACTCTGAAATAATCCATGTCCTTCTGAATGACAATAAACTTCAAGTGCCCCGCTGAGTGGCTTTAAAACCAGTATGGTTATCATAATGACCAAGAGATTTCTATATAATGTGTCGAAGGATACCATTGACTAAGAATATATAACAAATATAGATGATTCTATATCGATGAAGAACCTCGAATACATATAAATTATTCTCTAAATCTCATACATATTAATCATTGATTGTCAAATCTAAAGGAAAGCTCATTTTCATACTTGGTAATGTAATAAGGATTCATGAACATAACTTAAATATATAAAAAGAGTCCCAGAGTAGACAATAATTACCCCCAAAAGGGTATGATGAGTCCGAAATCCCATCCTCTCGACCAATGCAAATTCTTAAGCCTCATCAGTTCATAACTAGTGATCACCTACCTTTGGAAAGTAGGTCCAAATGTATATAGAATCATTGGATGTTTCCGGTTCTATGAACAAACCCATTAGAAACCTCTTGGAATGTTTGAACCTTAAATCAATGTGGTCATCCCCATTTCCAGAGGAAACAAAAAATGGTGAACCTGACGTGAATCCTTAACCAAGTTAAAATGATGTTTTACTTATTTTGTTAGGCCCCTATTTTAACTTAATGAGAGGGCCAACAGAATAATCAATAACATATGTACTCATCCAAAATATGTAGTGGTCGAACTTATCTTGATTATGTCTGTTATATCAAATAGGCACTCTTTTCCAAGATCTTCTACGTTACATAAATGGATTCTCTAAAGTTCATGCCTGTGAATGCCTATACTGTGAAAACCTCTGCTGTGAATGCATCTGCTGCTACTCCTGCTGAATCATCATCCGCTCTGAGGATGACATCACCTACTCAGTATCTTCAACGCTGGGTATCAAATGCACTGGTTAAGGAATACCATCAACACGGTACAATTCTGACTCTGGAGGCTACTCGACAAGCCCTCCAAGTCAATAATTCACCTTGGTTATCCAGACAACGATGACCAGCGATCAAGAAACAGGTGGTGCCAACCACCATTTCCAACCATTTCGGGTCGTTATCCCCAGAACGCAACAACCATTCCATCCAATATTATGAGGAGGTAAATTAGAAGGTCACTCAAGGCCTTAATTCAAGGAAACAGGATTCCTTCCTGAGGTCTCCCACCAACAATCACCGCCAGACTCGTGCGGCAGTGCACCCTCAACATGATGAGGGTGTCGTCTCCAGGCGTTCAGCTCAGGTTCCTCGAACCCGATCAGGCAAGACGAAACACCAGAGGCGACGACCGATCAATAGTGAGCAGGTTCTTATATCTACCATCTCTGTAGAAGTTCACCAACCTAACTTGGTGGCAAGCAACGAACGAGCACACACACCCGTCCGTTTTAATTCCGTTTTCCAACAGACTCGTCTGGCAGCAACACGCCAATCCTGCCAGGCAATTCTGGCAGAGTACTATAGACAGAAACATACACCTATTTATAAGTCATCATCTAGTCAGCAGGCTCGTCTGACTACATACGATGAAGCCTGCCAACCCAATGTGTTGACAACTGGTAAACGGGCACATACACCTGCTTACACTCATTAATCCTACCAGCAGCCTCGTCTGTTAGTATTGAAGTAAGATCGTCAACCACGTTCGGCGGAGTGAAATCAGAAAGCACATACACCTACTAGTATTGATCAAGCCTACCAACAGTCTTGTTTGGTAGCACCCAGAGAAGTCAATTGGAAAGCCCTGATGAAAAACATGAGGCAGACTCAACTCTCTGCCCCCATTCATGAGTACTGTCAGAATTCACTGGTAGGAAAAGGAGGACAGGAGAAAGAACACACACCTACTCCAAGCATGGAATGGATGTATATCCCTGTTCCGGCAGCTGAAGTCACCAAGCATATTATATCAATGGTGAAAGAGCAGAAGCAAATCCCTGCTCATATTCTGGATGCCTGCCAGAATATTATAACAGCTTCAGAAGCATCACAGGGAAAGAAATGAAAATCTATCCCTACTAGTGGAGTGACACATCAATATGTCACTTCGGAATAGACACACAACTCTGTTATAGTCCAAGAGGGTTGTGGGGCGTACCCCCCCATATCATACGAACAACCAAGTCAGGCACATACACCTGATTTGAGTGGAGATAATCAGCCTAACCTGATCATTTCTCCTGAGCAGGCACATAAACATACCTATAATGACCACTTTCGTCAATAAGTGGTTCCTAAAGTGAGTAATAAGGTGTCTAAGAAGAAGACCCACCCAACACATTAAAGAAATCAAGGGCCAATTTTTAACAAGGCCTTACTCGATGATGGAGTTCTTGATGCACTCAAACAATTATCTGTTGCAACTCAAGATTCTACTCTCTCAGTTCCCAATAGTGGGAACATTAATTCCGAAGGTCTGCATCAGACACTTCCTCATGAAGGATTTCTTCATGATAGTTTGGTCGATCTTGAAGTATCATCCTTGGATGAGAGCCACAAGAACCCTCTGTGTGGCCAGAAGACCAAGGAGAAAAATGTTTCATCTTTTGTTGTAACCCACCATGGTGGTCCTCCCCATGATGATGAATTTAGCTGTGAAATTCCTCTCCGTAGTAGTACTTCACATTGCCTGGAAAATGCTTCAATGGACAATGTAGTGATGAGAAAGCCCTCTTATCTTGAGGCACTTGCAAATATGAATCTAGTCATGTCTGATGCTTTACCATTAGAAGGTGAAATAATTTCCCAATCAGAAGATAGCCTGGGGTGTAGGTCATTCTCCGAACCACCCCTGGGTCGTTCATCTTCTAGTTTGATCAGTGAATTCTCTACCAATCTTGTTGAATCCGATGAATCAAAAAGGAATAACCGACTCTGGTCTAATCAGGTAGAATAATCTTCATCAAATGATAAGGAGGAAATATTGAATATGAGAAAACAATTGGCAAAAGGTGAAGTGCCAGTTATGTTTTGGCCTTTGGATGACTCTCAGTATGACATTCTAGAGATGTTGACGGAATCTGAAATTCATGATATTCGTCTCAATATATGGAAAAATCTTTGTCAGTTGAAAAAGAAAATATTATCTTATGATGAATATGAAAATCATGTCAAGATAATATAAGGCTTACAACGCCAAATTAATTTTTCATCTCTCTCAGTTTCTCGATATCCGAAGGCTGAAAAGCAGCAGAGAGCCCTTCAGTGTTCATGCCTTGGCGCATTAAAAAGATTGCGCCAGTTAATTTCTAATGCCCCATCTGGTATTCATATTAGGGGATGGGGTGTTCATGGAGCACTGCATTTCACTATACTCTCTAGTCAACAAAGCCCACCGAAAGTGGTCTCATGCAATGTTATTGCCCACGGCCAGCCACAACCAATTGGTTTTGTTTGTAATCAAGGGCTTGCTCAAGAACATGCCTCAACTAGTTCTTATAAAAATCAGGAATACAGAGAAAAAGTTGTTAAATTAATTTTGCATCAGGAAAACGAGAACATCGAACATGCTTATTGTTTAGAGCGTGCACATCATCAAGTGACAGAAGTGTCAGAAATCATCCAACGGTCTTTTGAGTCGGGTGATAAGATTGGATGCAGGTTAATGCATCCAGCCAATTTCTGGACTAAAGTCCATAAGATCAGGAGAGATTTTAAGAAGGTCTCAGATATAGAAACTCAAGAACCACCCCAGCTTGACAGACTGGGGACTCTTTTAACTCAACCCTCAGAATCAACAAATAGGATTTGAGGAGTTGAGCATGAACAACATGAACAGCCCCAGTTCACTGGACTGGGGACTTTTTCAAATCCCCAATCTCTTCTTTAGAGAAAGTCAGTCTTATCTCGATTAGGGAAGAAGCCCCAAGAGGAACGAAGATCCAAATTATCAGGAGATTCCCTCCAAATTACGGTTCATCAAGAAGTTTCTGAGGGATCAAATCATCAAAAGGAAGTGTCTCAACAAGGACATGGAAGAAGACAATATCACAGAAATGTTGATAAAAGAGATGCAATGCGTTATGCATTAATCAATGTCATCAATTCTATTTTTGCTGATCCCCCAGAAGAGGCTCACTCAGAGGGATCAGATGAGGAAGCTCCTGCTCAAGAGGTTGTACGCACAAACACAAATGAAGAAGGTGTGCGTACACGAAATCAAAGGATTACCCAGAGTCTAAGTAATCCTTCAAGTAACCCACTTCCCCCTCTCCGAAAGGTGTCCAATAAAGTAAAAGGGAAGAATCAAGTTATATACCCTTCCTCTGGAGAAGGACAATCACTCTCACTAGAGCAAAGATTCGCACAACAAGAGGAAGAGATGAAGGAATTAAGGAGGTTGAATGCAGAACTACTTCAAAGTAGTCTTCCTCTTAAGCATGCCGGAATCAGTTAGCCAAGGGAATTTGTTATGACTACTGAGATGGATCAAGAGTATCCTCCTTTACCAGTACACCCTCAGAGGTATAATCCTATGGGTTATACGCAACAACAACTGACAATACTACCATCAGTGGCAGTCCCGATCGACACACCTATCCAAGCTCTAGTTATTGCACCTGCATAAGTCCAAGATCAACTGGATGTTTCTCAAAAGTTAATGACTACCATTGAGTCATTAACAGCTCGTTTGGAAGTTATGGAAGGAAAACATGCACCGGTTCAACTGGATAAGAGAGCTTACCCTGAATGGGTAGACACAATTCCTCCCCCATCAAATTTTGAAAGTACCACATTCCCAATATTTAATGGTTCGGGAGACCCAGAGCAACACTTAACACATTTTGTTTCTCGTTACGATCCTAAGATGGGAACCCCTTAGCAACAAGAAGCAGTTAAGCTCAGGTGTTTTGTACAGTCATTACAAGGGCTTGCTTTTATCTGGTATATAAGCTTGCAATCCTGATCAATTACTGGGTGGGAGAATCTTCATCAAAAATTCTTTCTTCAATTCATCTCAACTTTTCCAAAGACAACAGTTTTTGATCTTACAAATTGTAAGCAAAGGGAGAATGAAAGGGTTTCATATTTCATTGCTCGCTAGAAGAAATTAACATATTCCCTGAGCTTAGAACTCCCTCAAGAAGAGTTGTTGCCAATTTGTGTGGAAAATCTGTGTGATGAATTACGCACGCCGTTGATCCCTGTGAAATACATAGGAGGGTTTAGAGACCTTACTTAAATCACTCAAAAAATTGAAGACTCTCTTATAAAGACTAGGTATAAAGCTCGTGTAATTCCATCAGCTCTAGGAAGAAGAATGGGTAAAGCAGAGACTGCTACAGTTACGCTTAAACAAGAACCTGTACCTGCTTCTACTTCAAAACCTTCATCTTATCGAAGGGATCCACATCCTAAGCGTCAACAATAGAGGCCATTTTATCAAGATGATCAAAGAGATCAAAGACGAAAATAATTTGAGGATCTAAAGTGAAAAATTTACTCTTTTAGAAATGAACAAGTTCCTGGTTACTTCATTTCAACTCTGGAAAATAATTTGGTTCAATTGCCAAAGCCCAAGAGGCCGAACAAGGAAGGAGATGAAGACCGTAAAAACTATTTCCCATTTCATCAGATGTTGGGGCATCCCATTCAGGAGTATTTTGTCTTCAAAGACCTCCTGCAAAAAATGGTGGACTCAGGAAAAGTCAAATTGAAAGGTTCTTCAGCTCAGGTAGCATGTGTTACTGCTACAAATCCAGAGGAATAAGGTGAGTGGCAAGAAGTCAAGAAAAAAAATGCGCAAAAATATGATGATTGGATGGTCAGAAAAACGATCAAACAAACTCATGCCATTTTGCAAACGCAATTGAAGAAACCAATTGTGTCTTCTACTATGAATCCCACAACAAATCCCCCTTCATCAGAGAGAAAATCCTCAAATAAATGGCATAATTCAAAGAAAGAAGAGAAATATGAATAAGATGAGATCGTGTCAAAGCCCAAATTGTCTTTGAATCTGTCATATTTTATGCCATCTACTTCGAAGCAATGGGCACCGCCCCACAAAACGGCACAGCCTAAATTGGCTAATCAGGCAAAGTCTTCATCGGATGAAGAGTTGATCTTTGGTTCTGTTAATATGATTCATTTAACAGATCCTTATGCCAGTCGCAATTTCAATTTTGATGAGCCTGAATTCCCTGTATCAAATAGAGGAATTAGAGGGAGTTCCAGAGGTCTGGGATACAGAGGAAGACGTGGATATCCCAGAAACCACTATTCCAATTCTACCCCTACTAGAACTGTGTATGTAGCAGAAACTCGTGGCAGATCCCTTCAACAGGCTCAATAAGAACAAACAAATTCTTCCAACAATACTAGAATCAGTCTTGGCACAATTATTCTGGAGGATGGGTTAGAATTCCACCTTCTTCCTATCAGCAAGTAAATAGACCTATTCGGTCTAATATTCTAAAGCCAAGAGTATTTCTAACTCCTACCCCAATACAAGATGCATCTACTTACAAAGCATCAACTTCTAAGGTACTTGTGAAACCACATGATCCTGTTGGGAAACACAGAACTTTGGATCAAAAGTATGATGTATTGAAACAATTGGCCCAAGTACCAGCCAAGTTATCAATTTTGGATGCCTTAAATTTATCAAAGGATCTTTGGGAGGCACTCATTGAGGCTTTGTCAAGTCCTCAGGAATTTGAAACTGAAATTGCTGCAGCTGAAGTCTACCATGTAGAGAATAATCCTACAGAATGCCATGCAGTAATATCTTTCATAGATGAAGATGAAGATGATGTCGTGCATGGACATATTAAAACTTTGTACTTATCTGGAAAGGTTAATGGTGTATACGTCTGAAGAGCTTTCATTGATAATGGTTCAGGAGTCAACCTCATCCCCATTCTTACACTTCATCGATTGGGCCTCACAGAATCTGATTTATCTTCTTCTACTCTGATGTTGCAAGGATATGATAAAAATTAACAAGAACCACTGGGTGAGATTACACTCAGAACTCAGTTTGAAGACCTTTTATCCAATTCATATTTCATGGTTGTTGATCATGATACAGTCTTTAATGTTTTACTTGGAAGACCTTGGCTACATCAACATGTGGCTATCCCTTTGTTATACTATCAATGCCTCAAATATTGTTTCGATGGTCAAATTGGGACATTGTATGGTGATAAAGCCCCCTTCAAAACATGTGAATCTCAATACATTGAGGCGGAATTCTATTACATGAAGGGTAAGGAGAAATCTACAACAAGGGAGGTTATCAAGGTCAATACTCCATATGGTTTGGAAAAGATTTTAGTAAACCCATTCACACATGTGAGTACAGATTATGTGTTGCCTATCAGTCAAATTGATAGGATAGACCTGAATCCAAATACTCTTATGGAAACTTCCATAATGTCAATCATGGAAATCAAGCCAGACATCATGGGAGAAAGTGGTGATTCACCAAGCAATGATGAAAGCTCAAATGGGGATGTCTTCATTTCATCTGCTGAAATCCATCAAGTCTATACTTCACCAACCAGGCCAGAAGAAGTTATAGAAATGTCAAAGGTGAATGATGATGTCAATTCTCAATCCATCATCTCCTATTTATTACCCAAGGAAGACCCTTCATCATCAATCAGGTCAGAAATGGAAGCTTATTCTTCAATATGTTCAAATTTTAACATATCTTATGATCATGGAAATTCTACTTCACCATCTACTATGCAAGTAGAAATAGAAGAAATAACACATGTTGAAGAAGAAGAGGAAGATCTCAGGGATGCCCCTCCATCATTTGAAGAGGGTATCTCTACCACCGTGGATGAACTCAGAGAAATAAATCTGGGTACAAAAGAAGATCCACCCCCCACTTTAATTAGTGCGACCATGACTCTTGAAGAGAAAGAGATGTATATTTAATTTTTAAAGAAAAATAGAGATATATTTTCTTTGAACTATACAGAGATTCCAGGCCTTGATCCTGATGTTGCTACTCATCGTTTGGGTTTTCCAAAAGAACAGCAAGGATTTAAGCAAGCCGTAAGAAGAACACACCCATCCTATGCTTCCAAAATTGAAGCTGAAGTGGATAAGATTATCAAAGCTAACTTAATCAGAGAAGTTCAATATCCCAAGTGGTTGGCTAATATTGTCCCTGTGAAAAAGAAGAATGGAAAAATTAGATTTTTCATTGATTTCATAGATCTTAATCGGCATTGTCCTAAGGATGATTTTCCAGTTCCGATCACAGAACTCTTAATTGATGCAACAGATGGCTATGAAGCACTTTCCTTCATGGATGGATATTCAGGATATAATCAAATATGAATGGATCCAGAAGATGAGGAATCTATAGCCTTCAGATCCCCTCAGGGTGTGTTTTTCTATTGGGTAATGCCTTTTGGCCTGAAGAATGCAGGCACAACATATCAGTGTGCCATGCATCGTATCTTCAAACCCTTTTTAGGGAAGTTTGTTGAATATTATGTGGATGATTTGGTGGTTAAATCCAGGAAACTTTCTAATCACTTGGATGATTTGGAAATCATATTCCACAAACTTCGGCAAAATAATTTGAAGATGAACCCCTTAAAATGTGCTTTTGGGGTAACCTCAAGAAAATTTCTTGACTTTGTTGTATGCCATCGTGGTATAGAAGTCGATCCTGAGAATACAAAGTCATTACTTGGTAAGTCACCTCCTCTGAATTTGAAAGAATTGAGAGGACTTCAAGGACACTTAGCCTATATTCGGCGTTTCATCGCCAATTTAGCAGGAAAAGGTTTACCCTTCACCAAATTTATGAAGAAGGGAGTCACTTACCAGTGGACTGAAGAATGTCAAGAAGCATTCGATATTCTCAAGAATTATCTCTTGAATCCACTGATATTAATGCCACCGGTTGAAGGAAGACCACTTATCCTTTATGTGACAGCTTTAGAGCGATCATTGGGTGCCTTTATTGCTCAGAAGAATGATGTTGGGAATGAAAACAACCTTTACTATCTCAGTTGGACTATGCTTGAAGCAGAAACATGATATTCAAATATTGAGAAGTGCTGCCTAGAATTAATCTTTATAGTTCAGAAGTTGAGACACTACCTGCAACATCATGAGGTCCAATTGGTATCTCGCAATAAACCGCTCAAATTCATCCTTAGTCGTCCAATGCTTACATGACGTCTGGCAAGGTGGGTAGTTATTTTGCAGCAATTTGATATTCAGTATGTATCTCAAAAGGCAATAAAGGGCCAAGCTCTGGCTGATTTCCTTACTGAACATCCTTCAGTAGAAGATACATATTTAGATATTGAACTTCTTGATGAGGAAGTCTTTTTTATTTAAGATAATCTTCAAACATGGGAAATATATTTTGATGGTGATTCCAGAAGTCCAACAGGGAAGAAAATGGAAGATCCTAAATTCAACAAAGTTGGGTTAGGAATTGTACTCATTTCCTTGGAAAAGGCAGTGCTACCTTATTCCTTCTCATTGTTGGGAGGTGGTACAAATAATGAAGCAGAATACCAAGCTCTTATCGCAGGATTGGAGTTGGATCTTCAAGAACAAGTGAATCACTTAAAGGTGAAAGGTGATTCAGACCTGGTAATCAAACAAGTCAATGGGGATTATGAAATCAGAAAAGAAGAACTAATCCTTTTGTATGATTACGTCAGAGAGTTAATGGCAGAATTTTTTTCAGAACCGACATTTTCTTATGTCCTGAGATCACAAAATGCCCAAGCTGATGCACTAGCTAATATAGCCACAGCTATGTAAAATCCAAATCAGTAAGAGACAAGCATCAATATTGCCCATCGTCGTACAATTTCACCTTATGTTCAAATCAGAATAGAGGAAATCAATGAAATTAGTCCCATTCCTGAACCATATGGTCATACTACGGGATGGATGACACCTATTAGGGAATACCTTCAAAATGGAACACTTCCACCTGATAGAGTTGGGAAAGAAAAAATTCGGTGATGTGTGGTCAATTTTACTCTTTATGATAGCTCGTATATCCTAGATAAAATTCTCTACAAAAGAGGTTTTGATGGAGTTCTCTTCAGATGCATTGATGGTGACCAGACAATGGATATCATGAAAGAAGTACATGCATGATTCTGTGGTGCCCATCAGTCTGGACACATACTATCTGATCAAATTCGAAGGCTTGGATACTTTTGGACTTTAATGATACAAGATTTTGTTGATTTCACAAAGAAGTTTCATTCTTTCCAAGTACATTCCAACTTTATTCATCAACCCCCAGAGTTGCTTCATACAACTAAATACTTGTGGCCATTTTCCACATGGGGAATGGATGTAGTAGGACCTTATCCTTTAGCTACATCCAAGCAGTTTAAGTACATTATTACTGCTACTGACTTCTTTTCCAAATAGGAAGAGGCAATACCTCTCAAAGAAGTTAGTTCTAAAATCATCGTTAGCTTCATCAAGTCTAACATCATTACCATATTTGGTGTCCCTCATACCATATTGATGGACAATGGCACCAACTTCTGTTCATCCGAGGTGAGGAAGTTGTATCAAGAATACAACATCAAATCCAATCATTAATCTTGGTATCATGCAGTGGACAATGGCCAGATAGAAGATTTCAACAAGACTCTTTCAAACATACTACAAAAGATGGTGGATAAAGATAAGAAATCATGGCCTGATAAACTCTTTCATGCTTTATGGGCTTATCAGACCACCACCCGCACTGCAACGCGGTCAACTCCATATTCATTAGTATATGGAATAGAATTAGTCTTTCCCATTGAGGTTCAATTACCCTCACTTAGGGTAGCCATTTTTTATCAGTCATCTACAGATGAACAATCACAAAAGTGATTGGATGAATTGGAATGATTAGATGAGAAAAGATTGTGCACCTTGCACCACTTGGAAGTCTATCAAAATCGAATAGCACAAGCTTTCAACAAAAAAGTTCATTTTTATTCATTAATTCAAGGGGAATTTGTATTGGTTCTTAGAACTCCAATGATACTAGGAAATAAACCTCCCAAGCTGGAGCCAAAATGGGAAGGACCTTATTCAATACATAAGGTCTACTCCAATGGAGCTTATTCTTTAATCTCGATGGATGGAGAACTAATCACTACTCTAACCAATGCTAGATTCTTGAAGAATTATTTTGTATAATACAAATACATACGATCTATGCATATGACCTTAAACTATTGGCACTTACGTCCAACATGACGTTAAACTGTGACGTCCTAACTACATGATGCTAAACTGTACAGAAGTCCCTTACGTCCAACAAGACATTAAACTACATAATCTTTGGTCCATGAATATGAACTTAAATTGTTCGTACCATCGTCCAACATGATGTTAAATTGTGCCATCATCCAACATGATGTTAAACCATGAAAAAAGTCCTTAATACGTCCAACATGATGTTAAACGGTGTCCTCTTTTGTCCTTACTGCATGACATTAAACTGCACAGTCCCCCTTTCATCCAATATGACATTAAACTGTGTCCCTATATTTGTCCTACATGGAGTTAAACTGTATTTTTTCCCTACTACATGACACTAAACTGTGCAACACCAATATTCCTCACTGCAAGACTTTAAACTGCATAGTCCCTTCATACGTCCTACATGACCTTAAACTGTGCATCGTTAAGGTTGTTGCTACCTCTTGTTTCTCACATAAAGTATGACTCATATAAGCTTAGAGTAAACTTCAACCATAACACCCTCTCTGGGCCGCTAACCATGTGTAAGTCCCAACACCATTTTTTAGGTCGTTGTCCTAAAAAACAACTTGATCACCAATTCATTCTTTAATTAAACTACGCAGACTTTGATCCTTGCCTTCTAGGATGGGTACGTAGGCAACCTCCTGAGGTTCAAGCCCAAAACCAATCTCTTCACATCGGTTCACCTCCATCTCATATGATGTTTATCTGTGAAGTAGCCCCAGAACCAATACTTTTTACATTGGTTCACCACCAGTCTATGCATATGAACTTAAACTATTCGTACTTCTGTCCTGTACGAAAATAAACTACAATATCCTTTGACACCCTCACATGAGAGGGAATCATTATTTACATTGATCGACGATCATGTTATATTATAAAAACTATGTGCATACATGGAAATGCCTGAACCTTTTATCTTGGGTCAAACCATCATTGCACTAAAGTCCCCTTTCACCCTTTACTTGTAAAAACCAAATCTGTATAGAGGGTATTTCAAGAACTACGTGCGACTTGATTCCCATCCTTATGGGATACGTAGGAACGTTCGATCATCCCTCGAATCCAGCCCCATGTCTTTGGACCTAACCCCAAATTCCACTTTTAGTCCCCTGGTTGAAAAGTCCCCATGAAAACACACACTGTGTATTCCTTATAATGGTCCGAGCTCTATGAACCTAAACTAAGATTTCCTATAATCTCATCCCACATGACGTTAAACTGTATTTCAAGAACTATGTATGGATTTATTATCATCCTTATGGGATACGTAGTGAAGTCCAACATTTCAATTCAGGACCCAACCACAACATGATTATGGTTAGCATTGATCTATGTATCTCTTTCATGCATTGGACAATACCCATTTTCATGTGTCATACTCCTAACCTTAAATACTTCCATATCTCCATAACCTTTTTCTTGACTTCTGGTCACAAAATGTCCAATTTATGAGAGTTCTTTTTCCTGACTATGCAGCACATTCCCTTAGGCGGTCTTTCATAAACAGTCTACATAACAAACTTGTCAGCCAAAAGATGCTATTATTTGACTATACAACCAATGCCCTTAGGTGGACCTGTATAATTCAACCCATAACGGGTTTGTTAAATAATGGTAACTTCATTCTTGGGAAGAAAACCTCTTTTGTCCTTATTGGTCTTATTGACAATATGTAAGGATCTGCAGAAAATATCCATCCTTAACATATTTATCCCATGTTCTTTTTCATGATCTGAAAGTATTCAAGTCTATGGTTTATATTTCCCTTCCCTAAGTTTGGGTCAAACCTTCGTAGGAGTGACATTCATCCAGTTCTTATAAAATCTTGTTTGGAAATATCTTCTTCATATTCAAGTACCTCTCTCCATACATAAAACTCTATGCTTTGGAAAATTTGAATCCCCATAAACTTCCAATGGCTTTTTAGCAGTAGAAAAGTAAATTTCTGAGAGTTCTTTTGCCTGACTATGCAGCACGTTCCCTTAGGCGGCCTTGCATAAGTAGTCTACATAATGGACCTGTCAGCCAAAATATGCTATTATTTGAATATTCATCCAATGCCCTTAGGTGTCCCTACATAATTCAACCCCCCAACAGGTTTGTTAAATAGTGGTAACTTTATTCTTGAAAACTACTTCTTCTAATTCCTTTTATCCATTTTTCATATCATTCCTCATATTCAAAATTTCTTAAGTCATTGTTTACATATTTTCCCTCATACTTGAACATGATAATATGTTTTCAGATAAATTATCAAGTAATTGAGTCAATGTTAATCCATTTGGTCAAAGCTATTTTGACCTTAAACATTAGCCTTTTTTATGTATGATGTGCATGAATTTAATCTACCCAAAAAAGACAAGGGGAATCCAAATAAAAGTCAAGTACCAGCTCACTAAACATACATTTTGTATGATTTTAGGTAATATTGAGCGATTAAAAGATTCAAAGTTTGTAGGGTTATTTATAATAATCCTATAAAAAATCAAACTATGCTTACTAGGCCCATTGGATTAGATAAAAATTTAAAGCAGATAGAAAAAGAAAGCATGCACAAATCATTGAAGATGAAAGTGTTTTTCATTTGATGCACAAAAGTTAGAAGGACATCCATAGAATGAAGTCTCTTCTCTTTTCCAAGAATTACAAAAGGCTGTCAACATAAATCTTAATTTGATTTACAGCATCCCGAGCTTCATCAGAAGCCACTTGAAGCTCATGAACTCAACCAACTTCACTCTTTTCAGCTTGATGGAGTGCTTTCTTGGAATCTGCGATGGCTTTCATACCATTTTTCTGAACTCCTTCCAGTGAATTGTTCAGTTGGTCAAGTTCCCCAGTAACAACATCCAACTATTGCTGAAGGTGCATCTGCTGGACAACCTTCTCCTTGATCTTATGCTTCTTCTCCTTCAACTTGGCAGCATGATCAACCTCAGCTCGAGATACCACAGCCTCAAATTCGCCGATATTGGCTGACAACCTTACTCTGGTCAAATCCTGATGGTACTTCTGCTCCTTCTCCCTTCTTAAGATGGATTGTTTTAACACAACATGGATATTTTGATATCCAAAACCGCCAAGTCCCAACATGACGAACATGGATGACAGTCAGGGAATCTTCGATGACAGCTCTTCTAAAGGAACTTCAGATATGATCTTCCATATGTTCTTCCATGCCTTGTGTCATAAAAATTGGAGCGCCTTTTGTATCTCTGGGTCTGATTCAACATCACTATCACATGGGGGAATATAATCTGGGATTAATGCACTTAGGGAAGTGCCCTGTTCTGCTCCTTCCCCCTTGACCCGTTTTTATTCACTTTCTATTCCCGTTGGGGCAGAAGCTAAGGCTTCACCTCCAGATCTAGCCACTGAAATTGATGGCCCTGCATTATCAATTGAAAGCTTTGGTTAGTTTCAAAGGATACCAAAATTTAATTGGATGTCTTGCAAATTAAGTACAATCACAAATATTTTTATCCCTTACCCAATAGTATATCGGTAACTTGAGAAGGCTCCTCACTGTATTTCCTAGATTCAACAGGATTTTCAAGACGAGTTTTAGGAAGCTCTGCAAGGTTAAGCTCCACTTGAGATAATGTCTCTGCAATAGTAGGGTTTTCTATACCCCCGTCAGGAATTGGAAGTTCACCAGCTTGCTCAGATAGAACTGCACATTTCAACCGATCATGATTAGAGATGTAATAATAAGTTATTTTTAATAGGATGAAGGATAGAACTCACATCCATAATCTTCTAAATTACATGGTAATTTAATATGATCTAAAAAATATTCAAAATATGCGCCAAGTTCCATCATTTCATCCAATGTAATCTCAAAATCCTGGTTAATCTCACCAGTGAGAAAATTCGATATGTCTTCTTGGCGACCTTCATTCTGCGACCTCTGACCCCAGACAGCTTCTTCAGATAAAATAGCAGCATCATTTTCAATGGCCGCCAAAACCTCTAGTGCAGGGGTTGAACCTAAAGTACCACAGAATGAAAGTCAGTTGATGTTTCATTCAACATTTTATGAATCATTTTTAACTTACTAGAAGTAGGCTCTTCTCTCCTTGCAACAGCAGCAGGAGGGATACTGGGAACATACGTTGGCTCTTCTCTAGGAGTAGCCAAGTCAGCCTGAACTTGTGATTGTTCACCAGTACCCTCCATGGTCCTCAAAGGAGGGCCAGTTCTCTCCCTCAGAGGGGAAATTGAATAAGCCCCTACAATCCCAAAAAAAGTATGAGAAAAATTTTCATGGGTTAAAAATCACGATTATCTGAAGGACTTACCACTACTGATGAAGCGTTTAGTTGTGAACTTATTCCTTCGATGCCTTTGTCTCTTTGGTTTTTTGGGAGTGTCGACAATATCCTTTACAGGTACATGAATTGGAGAATGGAAAGCCATGTACAACTCCTCCTCCATGGCTTTCTGTCCTGGAGATATCTCGCCTGAATCACGAGGAGAATCATTATCCCCAATGGCAGTACCACCAGGGCTATACTGTGGTGAAGGAACCTCAACAGTTCCTTTATTTGCAAGCTGCAGGATGAAGAGAATAATTTCCTTGAGTAAAAAAGCTTTAACTGTAATCAAGTTACAAAGCAAATAAGTAAAGAGATTTACATCTTCAGGATCCACGTAATCGTGCCACTCCTCATCTCCGGAAGCACCAATCCCCTCAGTGGTGCCACGATCTATCATTTCCTTCACCCGCTTAGTGACAGGAATGGAATCATCGGTGGAATATAGGATCATTTCCAGCTCTCTGATGTAAGCCCACACTTCATCGGGGTTATCCTTGTAACGGATATTTGTAGAAGCCAGAAGATTCCCAATTCCAGGGAGGTGTAGCCCCTTTCACAAATCCAGCCAGACAGTTTCAGCACCGTAGTATAAACTCCGCCATGTCTGGACAACCTCTGGTCGTAGATATTCAGTATGTGTACCATAAGGATGCAAGGAAGGTCATACAATCTTGGACTTCAGCTTCTTCCCAGCTCCTTCAGCTACAGATAAAGGATAAAAGAATAATACTTGTTGCTCTATAAAGTAATGGTGATTAAATTTCCCCAATGAAGTAACTCACTAGGAATTGATGGAGTTGGTCTCTTGATTCTAACAGGGAGATTATATCTGGCGTGAGGTCGCTTTGCCACATGTTGTGCCTCGTCATCCCCATCTTGAGAATCTGGCGAGTCGGCCCTAGGTGAAGAACCCGGCGAATCAAATTCGGGTGTTGCAGAAGAATCACCTTCTAGATGAAGGGTTTATTTCTCTACGGTTATTTTCCTTTTCCACACCTGATAAACCGGGTGATTCAACACCCCTCCAGGGTATGATGATATCCAGTTCTCGGCATACCATGTAGTTAAGTTACTCACCACTTTATCAACTGGTAGATCAAACACTGCTTTAGTCTTCTCCCTATATGTCAGCAACCATAGTTTTCGGGAAACCATCAGATGATGTTATGACCTGACATGCATAGGGGGAGATACAATAGTCTGCTGCAAACACTTGAATTGACGTGAAAATCTGTATGGAGCATAGGCCTCACATATAATCTCTCCGTCAATCCTGGTGTCCAGTACACCATCTCTACAGGCCAGCATGTATGCCCTCAATTCCAGTCCGGCTGTTCTATCATCAACAAACCTCCTGGTTGGTGGGTTTCCATAAGGAAAGAAATTTAATTCCTTATACATGCTCAGCCTCACCTTCATGTCATAGGAATTGAGAGCTAGCGAAGAAATTCCAGATAATGCCTACACTGATGTCCTGAAAGAACTTCCGGGGATCTGTACTCCATTTTGTACATTATATGTTCTGAAGTGAGTGGCGATCCATCCCCACAAAACTTGTAATGGTCCCACTATTCTCAAAGGAGACTTACCCATGAAGACATGGAGTAATCTCTTGTGAATATTTGCTAAAATGGGGGTAGCCAACCCAACCATTTTCCCCTCAGCCAACTTGGATGCAACAACAAAGGTCCCTGGCCTGACGCCTCCCTTCAAATCCTTGAATGGAAAAATATAAACACTGATCCACACGGCCAAGAAGCCTGCCAGACGAGTCTTTTTTGGGATTCTCTGATTCACTTCATATCCCCAATTCTCAAATTCTCCCACTTCTAGAGTCAGCCAGAATGTGCCAGGTTCACCCCTCTTCTCTGTTTTGGGGCAGGTGGTAGGATGAGTATAGGCGGGCCCCTTTTCCTTGGGCCCCTTTCCCTTCGATCCCTTCTCCTTCGATCCCTTATCCTTCGGCTCCTTCTCATACTTCTTGTTAAGAGACACATTCTTCCACTCCTCTGGATGAATATCCTTTATAGAATGAGTTAGGGAAGTCTCTGAACTCTTGAGCTTGTGGAAGATTTTCAATAATTCCTTAGCTAAAGCCGAAGTCTTCTCCGAATCATTCCAATTTTCCTTATGGGGGAAGAATTCATCATACATATCACCCAAAATTGGAGCCCTTGAGATCTTGTGGACATCCCACAGACTAATGCCTACTGCTCCATGAGTCAGATGGAAAGAATTGGTTTCTGGGCTCCAATGGCTGAGTATCTCTGGCACAAAGTCATCATTCCTGTAAACATATGTTTTCCCAGCCCAGACAGCTTCATATATTGCAGCTCCTTTCAAATCCTCGACAAAATCTGTGCAGGTTTGTCCCACCGAGTATGCCCACATACAAGTTGGCTTCACACCTCCTCCAGGACAAAAGTCCCAACTCTTCTTCCAGCCTTTGTATTGATCCATCTGAGAGTTTCATAAAATTGAGGGATAATAATGTGGTTGCAGGTCAGGCTTGTGAGGTTTCATATTTGAGGTACATGGGATATTATGCATTATGTAGGCCTTCTCCTCTATTCCAGTATTTATAAATGCTCCTCCACCTGAGATATTTGCTGAAGCAAAGTTGGTGTAATTATGAAACCAATAATTTGGGAGATAGTTATTTTCCTCTGGAATGGCGAATTCTCGCAGATGACCATAGCCATACAAAGGTAAATAAATACTCTGCGGGAAGTCAAGATGATACTTCTTCAGGTACTTGGCCAAATCTATAAGAGTGTTGTCATAGATATTATAATAATCATAGCCAATGATGCTTATCATATCATCAATTCGCTTGCTAGCCAGTTCATCAGCCATTCCGATTCTCCTGGGAGCCATTTAATCTGCACAAAGGTTGAATAATTAACTTTCAAGTAAGTTGATTTTTCATAAAATTATGAAGAAAAGTGAAAAAATGGCTAAGGCATTAAGGCGCGCAAGTCTAATTTTGGTGCGCAAGTATAGTTGTGTCGTGCAAGTTTTTGGCGCGCAAGTATCACCGCGCAGGTCAAAATACCTCTACAGAAGTGTGACACAAAGAAACAGAGGAAAACAAGTAACTTGCACGACTGAGGAAACTTGTGCGATGAGATCTCGAAACTGTTTAAAGTCAGGTGATTTGTGCGAGAATAAAGACATATTTATAAGAAAGGACGCAACCCTATGTGCTGAAGCCAGCGTGCCGAAGCCTGTGCGACGCCATCTGTGCACTCAACACTTATGTGATGTCATTTGTGCGCTCAAAACTTACGCACCACATGTTCCTTGGTTTTCTTCTTTACCTCAGAGTCACACCCTCATTTCTTTCGGATCCAACTCTGAGGGGGGACTTTTGTTGATGCTCCTTTCCGTCACAAAGTCTAATGACTGAAAAAGGGAAATACCTTAGTCCAAAGTGATTCATCCTTTGAAAAAACATCAAAAATCGACAAAGGCATGAAGAAGGATTTCTTCCCACTTGGGTCGTGCAAGTTTCATCATGGTCACGCAAGTATACTCGTGCGCCGCATAGTGGTCGCGCAGGTGACTTGCATGCACTCTTTGATTTTTCGCCCAAGGTCTTCCCTGGCCTATAAATACCCCTTGTGGGCCCCCCATTTCGAGGACAGAAAAATTCCAAAACTCAGATTCGAGCTCCCAACGCCCTAGTCTCTTCTGGAAGTCTTCCGAACACTTATAAGGTAATTTCTTACCTATAATGGAAGCTCTAAATAGGGGAAACAATGCCTAAGTGTTGAAACTCATCAACACTTGTGCGCCTAAGTGACCAGCCCTTAATGGAAATGACCACACTTGCGCACCGCCTTATCCCTTCAATAAAAATTGTGCACCACTCTTTTGGAAGCCTTTAGGGATAATACTAAGGGATTGAGCCAAGTCTCACCCAAGTATTACCCTAAGGGTCGACCGTCGCACAAGTACCCATGTGTCGTGCAAGTATACTTGCACGACCAGGACTTGCGCGCCCACGCGGGACTTGCGCGCCTCTCTCTTTTTGGGTGCCCCTCCTACCTATTCACTTACTTTCTTCAAATCCACCTCTCCTCTTCAAAATTTATCCTTTAGAGCCCTCTTCAAAGCCATTTATGGCATGGTTCCTTTGTTGTCTTCCTTATTTTAAATGAATTCTGTGGAACAATTCTCAAAACCTAGTGATTTATATATCTTTATGTCACTAATGTTAGAGATTTCATTAATTCAACCTCATCCTTTAAAGATGAGAGGATCTTTAATATGGGCCTCCTTCTCAGGAGTAAGTCCCAATCTCAAAATCCAAAATATGGGCCTCCTTCTCAGGAGTAAGTACCAAGTCTCCTAACCCGGGCCTCCTTTTCAGGAGTAAGCCCCAGTCTTCAAGTTCCCTTAATTTTGGGTATCCTCCTCAGGAGTAATACCTAACCATAATTCTTTTAATATGGGCATCCTTCTTAGGAGTAAACCCCAAGCTCCCAAAATCCAAATTCCATTAACCTGGGCTTCCTTTTTAGGAGTAAGCCCCAGTCATAATTTCTCTTAACCAGTCTTAATTTACTTTTGATTTGGGCTTCCTTCTTAGGAGTAAAACCCAATCATAAGTCCTCTCTAATTTGGGAATCCTTCTCAGGATTAAGTCCTAAGTTAAGTATCCAAATCTCTATAAAGCACATATACCTTTATGGACCTTGTTCCTGGGTTTCTTTCCTGAAGTAAATCCTAATATTAATATATCTAGGCAGTCATACATACATAAGCCCCACATCATTTCTTATAATTGCATCTTCCATGGAACAATTGTCTAGTTTTACCAATACCTCTTGTTTCTCACACCGAGCATGACTCACGTGAGGTTAGAGTGTAAAAGTAATTATAACATCTTTCTTTGAGCCATCAATCATGCATAAACCTCATAATTCTTTACTCGAAATACATGGGTTCTGGTTCCTTTTCCAAAACAAAGGATACATAGGTAGCCCATCTGCGGGTACGATCCCAACTCTGAAATAATATTTGTCCTTATGAATGACAATAAACTTCAAGTGCCCCACAGAGTGGCTTTAAAACCAGTATGGTTATCATAATGACCAAGAGATTTCTATATAATGTGTCGAAGGATACCATTGACTAAGAATCTCTAACAAATACAGATGATTCTCTATTGATGAAGAACCTCGAATACATATAAAAGATTCTCTAAATCTCATACATATTAATCATTTATTGTCAGATCTAAAGGAAATCTCATTTTAATACTTGGTAATGTAATAAGGATTCATGAACATAACTTAAATCTATAAAGAGAGTCCCGGAGTAGACAATAATTCCCCCAAAAAGGGTGTGATGAGTCCGACCTCCCATCCTTTAGACCAATGCAAATTTTTAAGCCTCATCAATTCCTAACTAGTGAGCACCTACCTTTGGAAAGTAGATCCAAATAGATATAGAATCATTGGATGTTTTCGGTTCTACGAACAAACCCATTAGAAATTGCTTGGAATGTTTGAACCTTAAATCAATGAGGTCATCCCCATTTTTCGAGGAAACAACAACCCCTACCCCCTGGACACCTCTGACCCCCCTGGATGGCCCCGCCACCCCCTAGACACCCCGCACCCCCTGGACACTACCTCCCCCTTGGGAAATGTATGTGATCACTCAAATTATCTACTAAAATATAAAATTTCTTCGATCTAAAATTTATTCAACTCCTGAATAATTCTCCTCCACAAGTGTACATGATCTTGTACACTAATGTATAGTTCTTCAACGATATTTTGTTATAAATATAGTATTTTTTTGTCTTTTATATTATGATTATTATATAGAGTAGTGTGTCAGTTATGGTTTCATATAAAGTGAACAATTCTCATTTACTTAAATATATTTTAGATGAAACTTCAATCTTATTGAATTGATTTTGACAAAATGACTTATAACAATTATTTTTTTACAAAATGGATAGAAGTTGGATGTATTAAACCGATCAGATCTCAAGCGATTTTCAAAACAATTTGGAGATCTTTTTAGATTTTTCATTTCGCAATGCTTCAGATAGTGGTCGCATACACTTCCCATGTTCTATTTGTGTTGGAAAACCTTGGTTAAGCCGTGAAGAAGTTAGATACCACATAACCAAATATGGTTTTCAAGAAAACTACTATTTGTGGTATCACAATGGGGAGAAAATGAAATCTCAAATTGTTGATGATCCAAATGAGAGGACTGGAGTGGAGAATTTGTTATATGTCCAGTTTCTTTTTATTCATCATCATGAAAAAGAAAGGATTCCGACCCAAGAAGACTTCAATATGAGCACACATGATGCGTCTAATGAAAATGATAATGTTTTTAGGGTGAAAAAATTGAATTATGCTACCACGACTCTAGTATATCGACAATGTGATAAAATGAAAAAGATGGAATTTTTAATCTGATTGTTTCATGGGAAAACTATGTATGGTATTTCTAATACAGAAATCGATTTCATTCTTACCTTCTTGAAGGATTTACTTCCAGATGATGTAGATATTCCCTCAAACCAATATATGGCATGGAAGTTAGTTGAGGAACTTGGATTTTTAAGAAACAGAATTCATGCTTGCCTGAAATATTTTAGTTTATTATGGGAGGAAACCACTGAATGAAATGATTGTATAAAATGTGGCACATCCCACTGGAAGTCAAAATCTGATGGAACACCACCCCACATGCCACAGAAAGTAATGTGGCACAATCTATTGATCCCCAGACTCTAGAATATTTTTATGTCTGATGAAATTTCAATAAAAATGAGATGGCATGATACCGAGAGAAAGAAGACTAATGATGAGTTGGTTCACCCTGTATATGGATTTGCATGGTAGAGATTTGATGCTCGATATCCTGATTTTGCAGCTGACGTGCGTAATGTGAGGCTGGGTTTTTTATGTGATAGCTTTTATCCGTTTGGGCAGATTCTTACTTCACACAACACATGGCCAATTTTTATACACATTTATAATCTTCCCCCATGGTCGTGTATGAAAAATCCTTTCACTTTCATGAGTATACTCACATCTAGCCCTTCTGATCCTGACATTGATATTGATGTATACATGAAACCTTTAATAAAAGAGTTGAAACTTATTTGGGATGTGGGTGTGCTCACATACGATGAATATCCGAAAGACATATTTCAGATGTGTGCTGCGCTTATGTGGATGATCAATGATTTTCTAGCTTATGCAATGATGTTTGGATAGAGCATGAAGGGAAAACTGTCATGTCCTATTTATATGAAGAATACATGATCCAGAAGACTGAAACATCATTGTAGTTTCAGTTTTATGGGACATCGTTGATTCTTTCCAATGGACCATCCATATAGAAATAATCATCGAAGATTTGATAATACCATAGAGACTGATGATCCACCTCAGTGTATGTCTGGAACTGATGTGCTTAATGAATTGAAAGATTTTAGTTTTTCATTCGGGAAGGGTCAAATGAAATCTGGAAAGAGAAATAATGTTTCCACTAAAACCTGTTACAATTGGAGGAAGAGGATTATCTTTTTTGATTTGCCTTATTGGCTAATAAATTTATTACGTCATTTCTTAGAAGTAACACACATTGAAAAGAATATATGTGAAATGTTGCTTTCGATACTTCTAAATGTTAAGGGAAAGAAAAAAGATGATTTACAGTCTTGGCGTGACTTGGTGGATTGGGGCATCAGACCATAATTGCATCCTATGCGTATCAGTGAAAATAAATGGCCAATTCCATGTGCTTCTTATGTGATGACACCTAAAAAATAATTTCTGGAAGTATTAGATACTATTAGAGTTTCTGATGACTATTCAAGCAACATATCTAAACGGGTCAACAGAAGAGAGTTGAAGTTAAAATCTTTGAAGACTCATAATTATCACGTTCTTCTGCATGAGTTGATTCCAATAGAAATCCATCATATTTTGTCCAATAATGTAAGGGTGATTTTTATTTAGTTGTGCAATTTGTTTATAGATATTTGTGCTAAGAAGTTGTCCAAGTATTTCTTGAAAAAAATGTTGATATATGCCCCATTAATTTTGTGTGAGTTGGAGAAAATATTTCATCCATAATTTTTCACATGCATGCTGCATCTGACTGTCCATATTCCCACTGAAATACTTCTCAGAGGACCTGTTTCTTTTCATTGGATGTATCCAACTGAAAGAAATATGTACACATTAAAGTATTATGTTCGAAATAGGAATCATCCTGAAGGGTCTATCGTGAACGGTTTCTTATCCCAAGAATGTATAGATTTCTGCTCAATGTATTTGTTTGATCTTACTACAAGAATGAACATACCATTGAGAAATGAAGAATAACAGTATGAGAAAATTGAACCCATTTTTCCATCACTTCCTCAAACAGGAGAAATTCTTGGATCATATACATTGAATACATTAAGCCTTGAAGAGAGGGAGATGGAACATCGCACAGTTTTGTTCAACTGTGATTTGTTCGATGACTACATCAGGTAACTAAATTGAATATGAATATCTTACATATATATATATATATTAATCTATTCATATTTTTTATCTACAGGGAACATAAAACAATGATAAATATAAAGCATCGTTTGTTATCTTTGAGAAGGAGGGAGTCTTTTCATAGCAAAGAGTTTTCTGCTTGGTTAAAATTAAAGGTAAATATATTACTGTTTAAAATAATTAAATCAATATTTAATTAAGTTTAATATTCATTTATATTTCAGGTATTGAGTTTTCCTACTAACTCTATCTCTGAGGAAATAAGAGCTTTGGCTTTTGGTCCTAATACCGTGGTTCATGACTATAAATCAATTGTTATCAATGGGTACAAATTTATTGTCACTAAATGAGCAAAGAACATGAGAACACAACATGATGGTGTTATGGTTACTACTACAACAGATTGTTATAATAGTGAATCAGATAGTAGACCGCGATTTGAAAATGTGGGTTATTATGGAGTCGTTGAAAAAATAGTAATATTGGATCATTACTCTCATATATGAGTCACGATGATGAAATGCCATTGTTTTGATTTGATGACAAGACATGGCACATTTATTGATGATTGTGGATTTTGAGTAATTAATATGACTCACACTCTTGCTACCGAAGAACCATATATATTGGCATCAATGGATAAACAAGTTTTTTATGTCAAAGACCAACTTCTACCTGAATTTGGTGTCATAGTTAAAGTAATTCCAAGACATATTTTTTATGATGGTGATGATGGAATTGACACTGTTCCTACTACCATTGGAACCAATCCATTTATTTCTTTTGATGACTCTAATAGATCAATTGTCAGAGTTTATTGTGAACCTGAAGTTGTGGTGGAAAATATATAGAATCATCCATCCATGTTCTCAATTATTTTGGTTTACCTTGAGTTGGGTTGTTAAGGTTGGTACTATTAAAATTGATTTAATATTGATTACAAATATGTTGTATCCGATTTGACTGTTATGTGCATTTTCAATGTTTGTTGGTTGGAATTTTTATTTGAATTGCATTTTGTATTTTGGAATTGAACTGTATTTAAACCTACAGAACCAACATTTCGAACTTAGTGAACATTTCAATGCTTCAACTGTGATTTGTATAAAATTTGTACGACTCTAAGACATCTCTTTAACATTTTACCAGGTAATGAACATGATGGTTTGTATTCTTCTGCAAAAAAATTTGTTGAAACTTGCATCATCTACCTGAGCTAAAGAAATTAAATTTTTCCTTAATTTTGACAACTGTTTCACCACTTATGAATCTGATAGAATCAATGTTCCATGATTTTAATAGACTGATGAAACTTAGTAAATAATAATCCTACTAAAAATTAAAATTTTCCCTCTCATTTATTTTGTTTTTTGGGTTACACATTAGTTATCATTTTCTATTTACTTCCATATTTGTTTTCAAATGAAGGAAAATGAAACCAATTGAAGAGAGGCGACAAAAATAGATTATGGACTACAGTCGTCGCATGGCTGAGCTGGGAATTCCACCTCTAGTGCCTGCAGTGAATACTTTATTTAAAATATATTTATTTAAATAATATATAATGTCATGTGATTAATTTTTTTAAACATTTTTTCAGGATCCATCTATTAGGTGACAGTTATTTGAGGAGCAGCCTAGTAGTGGTCCTAGTACTCGGGGTGTTTGTATGAGGGGGGGGTGGTACGGGAGCTAGATGATCTAGTCGGCGTACCTGATTAGACCCTGTCCCTCCAACTGACATACCATCCACCCCACATTATGATCTCGGTGTACCGTTAGGGACACACAAGATATTTGGGCCTCCCATGTTTTCACCACCCTTTACATCTGACCCTCCTCACCTGTCTGTATCATATCATATGATGATTCCCACTCCCCATCCAGCATTTGGACATCCATCCATGTCATCTTCTTTTACTACTGCTTCGATCTATCCAGGATTTTATATTCCATCTTCTTCGACTACTGCTCTGCCAGAGTCTATCCCTACGGATCATACATTGGGACCCACTCCATCTGTACATGGTGTTCCTTCATTTTTTTCGGATCCAGTGGCACCCATTAATCAAACTACCACAGGTATACTTATACAACCCTAAAAAATTGTTACACCATTATTTATTTTAATTATAACATGTATTGATAAAATATTTTATTTTCTTTCATAACAGATACATATACTGATAGGAGGCGAGGGCGAGGGCATACACGCATGCATTCGGTGTGGAACTACCACACGCAGTTGATAGTGGAATACAATGAAGATAGTCAGATGATTGAAAAATCAGGGTAGAAATGTCGGAGTTTTTTGGCGATGCTTGCCAAATACTCCAACATCATTCATGTCAGCCCGCTCTCATGGAGACAACTAACAAATGAAGTCACGGATAAATCCTGGGTAGAGATATGGGTAAAAAAATATGTTATATTTAATGAAATATATTAATTTTTGTATTTATATGAATTAATATTTTGGTTTCATCTGTGGTTTAATTTCCCCGATGGTGAGGGTGCACGACCATCACATCTAAAGGATTTAGGTGAGATTTGGAGAGAATATAATAATGAGTTGTACATTGGATGGTGTGATAGAGTGGGCACAGAGTTAGAGGTGGTCCTTGTCGTGGATGATTGTCAATTAGAATAGTACCGACAAATGATTACTCATTGGGTGACTATCCAATTTACAGTATTAATCAAATTAAAAGTATTTAAATGAAAATTTTCATGTTTTTTGTTAATAACAATTATTGAATTTTATTTAGGATGCATCTGGAAGAAATAAAAAAACATTGATGCTAATAAATACATCCACACATTGGGACGTACTACGATGCCAGATCATGAGAGACAGCTGGTATGACAATTTATAATTTTTCTTTATGACTTGCACTTTCTATTGCTTCCTACGTAATTTATTCGATTGCTAAAGTTGTTATATAATTTTAGTTATGAAATTAATATTTTTTTGGTATCCTATTTTTAATTATGGTTTCCTAAATTCAATGTCATTATAGAGGCATAAATTGAAAATAAAAGGACATGTGCCTCGAGCAAAAATATTTTGCTCGAGTAAAAAGAAGAAAGACGAAACTACGGTTAATAAACCGGCTCAGCAGTAGATTGTAAGTTTTACTTTGTAGATTTAAAATTTTAATCTCTATTTTGTAACTTAATAATCTATTTATATTTGTAACAGTTTTCTTTAGAGCCCTTGATACCCAAGAACCTGACAATTTTGGGCCAAACGATCTCTTACATCAGGTGTTGGGAGATGAGCACCCTAGTAGAGTACGTTATCGGCCTAGGAAGAGTATAGTTCTGACAAGGTATTGGACCTACTCAGGTACGAGTTGTAGTGCCACTGAGTTTCATCAGGTTAAGGAACAGGTAGAACATGCTGAAAAAAGGGCCACAAAGATTGCAACACAATCTACTATGGAAAACACTACATTTATGAAACTAATGGAAGCTTTACGTCCAACACTTCCACCAGAGGCCAGAACTGCTTGTGAGGAATATATGTCATCAATGAGTTCTATATATAGTGCACCAGGTGGAATTTTTAGTGGTGATCGAGATGATGGTGAGGAGGAGGCCAAGGTGGAGGAGGAGGAGGGCAAGGAGGAGGCCGAGGTAGAGGAGGAGGGCGAGGAGGAAGCCAAGGCGGAGGCGGAGGGATATGAGGAGGCTGAGGATGAGTACGAGGGCAAGGAGAAGGGTGGGGACGATGATGGGGATGACGATGAGGATGAGGGTGAGGGTGAAGATGATGGTGATGATAGTGATGCTGATGAGGGACATATTGATCCGTTACATTTTTTATTGATATTACTGATCTTTGATGTTTATTTATTTGTTGTTCCTGAATATATGTGTGATTAGGTAGGTCACATTATATTTATTTTTTATCTATAAATAATAAAACTTGATTTGATGATTTGCTGTGAAATCCCCCTATTTTAATGAAATTGTAATTTTTTAGTGGAATTTAGAAAATTGGTGGTCTGATTAGAAGTTTATTTTTTTAACCTTGAAATAATTTTCTTAGAAAATATGTAAATACCATCCCATGAAGTGAAGAGCGGATCTGACGATGGTTCCACACAGCATGGTGGCGCGTGGTGATCCAGTGAGTGGATGAGTGGTTGGTTTCGCCACGCTTCTCGAGGTGTGCAGACCGAGGTGATCACGTGATTTGACGAAGCCCGAGGCAGTGTGTGGCTTGAGGCATTGAAGGTGGTGTTTTTAAATTTTTTGAAGTATTTCGTTTGAATTTTGAATTTCCTGCTGTGGTGATGTGGATTTGAAGTGTTTCGGGTACCAGAAACCCTTAAACCGGTTTCATGGGAACCAGATACCCTCAAAAAAGCCATTAGAAAATCAAAAAATGATTTGCAGGCATCCCATGAACCTGGGACAACCCCTCCACCCTCCTCCCTGGACCCCG